>JBBPMJ010000889.1:0-12572 GCA_038090255.1 Austroboletus niveus | reverse complement strand
GAAGTGTAGCACAGGGTCTAGTGTTGTCATTCGAGAGGATTCCTCACTCACTTCTGAGATGCATGATTGTTATGATTCATTAGGGCCCCTCTTTCTTTTTTCTCACTTCACTTACCATATACATCAACGGACCTTGACCCTTGCTGTTCGAGCCCCACTTGGGTCCTTTCTTTTACCATTGTCTTTGCAATACTGCTTACTTATTTAGCATGACTCATCCACAGCTGTATTACCAACATTTATCTGAAGCCATCGCATCCGCTCTGTAGTGACTCAGCTTCTTCGCAATTCCATCGCTTTCTATCGCTGACTCACCTTCTTCCATTGACCTACCCTTAACCATTCGGCTCACGTATATAAATCTTCGATACTCAGGTGTATTCGCTATCTTAGACCTCCTGCAATTTACCTAGTATCTTGAAGTTGCTCTCAGATCCCCCAGTCCTCATCCTACTGTTGAGTGGATGCTCCCTTTGAATCCTCAATCTGTCACTAGTCCTGCGATGCCCCCCAAGACCCATTGATCCCTCAGTCCTCAACGGTCCCCAGAACCTCTGCCAAGGAAGACCCTTGAGCAGACCCCCCTTCAACCTGACATTAGTCTTATGCCGGCCTTAACCTCCCTGTCAAGAAACCCTCTCATCAGGCCCCCTCGTCCTGTCAGCTGTATAGCGACAGTAAGCCCTCGAACCCCTGCAGGCCTACGCTTGACCATGTCGAGCATAACAATGATGACAATGATTGGGAGACTGACGATGAGTGGGATGGTGATGTTCTCAACATTAACTAATTGCTTATTTTTGAGTCTCATACTACAACATCATGTATCTTTTGATAGCATCTTGTGTGAAGCCACAGCCTGGGCCTAAACTCAGGCTTTGGGGTCATGCCAGGCTGTCTTTAGGGGCTTTAGAGATCTGGAGCCTGGCCTGTAATTTCATGAAGCCACTAGCCCCCTAAGCTAGGCCCGAGCTGGGGCTTTTGGGCCAGGCTGGGCTGCAGAATCACTAGCCTTGACTAGTCACCAGAGCATGTCTGAGCATCAACTGGGTTCCACAGAGTTTGTCTTGAGTTGATGTGACATTGCAATTGTCACACTCAGAAAGCTTGAGGCATTCCAGGAGCTCTCAGCAAGTCACTCAATTCTCAAAAGACAAGCGCTGTGGCTCTGAAGAAGCTGAAGATGGTGGCCCTGAATGTCTTATGTAATATGTGGACATTGATGAAATTACTATTGATTTTGTACATATTTGACACTAGGTGCACTTGGTTTCCTTTGGGCTGTCTGGGTGGCCTGCTTTGCTGTAATGTGCCCAGTTTATTTGTCGGAGGGCTTAGGGTCTGCTTCTTTTGGGAGGGAGAGGTTACTGTGTGTGGCTCTGAAGCATTCTGCTGTGTTGATGAATCTCAGTGTTTCCAGTACACACTTGTTGTTGCTGAGCAGCACAGATAGGTTGGTTGTGCATCTGCCAAGTTTCCTTCTTAGCTGTTGATGTTGTTTCCTGTATGCTGGGCAGGACAAGACTTTCACTCTTGACAACAAGGATGACCACCCCAAGCCTGATGATCTAGTAGAGGTAATGTTGCCTGCCCCCACATGATCCCTGCCTACTCAAGCCCTTGGGCCAGGTTCAGTGGTCCTGGCTGTGTATGACTTTGAGCATGACTTTGACTATGTTTGATTGCTTGGGGCCAGTGCCCTCTGACTCTTCTTTCCCATCTGCTGTTGTACTCTTCAACAACCATCAACTTTTCAGCATCATTGTAAGTAACCAATTGTGATTGCTTATTGATCATATCAGTAATTCTAACATAAATTGTTGATTCTTGCTGGGTTATTTAAGTGAAAGGAAGAAATTTGAACCATTTGTCTCTCATTGTCTCTATCCATTCCCCACTATGTCTGACTGGATTGCCACAGCTGTGCTAGTGGTCAGCTGTGTTGTGATTCTATCATATATCAGACAGCAGACTTTCTGGGGTTGAACCTCTCACCCATTGCCTTCCAGTCCTCTCAGGTTACCTTGGATTAGAAATGTTATTGGAATTGACACAGATGCTTCATGGAAAACATATGCCAAGTGGGCAAATATATATGGCACATTACCATGCATCCAATTATATGCCACCTGATTGATCTGGTAACTTTGATCATAGGCAATATCATTCTCAACTGCTGGAAGGGAAATTATCATCATTAATTCAGATAAGGTGGCAAAGGATCTACTTGAGGTCTGGTCAAGGAATTATTCAGATCAACCACAGCTTATTGTGATTGAAATGTTGATTCACTCTTTTTACTCAACTGATGCATTAAGCTATTCTCATAGATGTGGATTAGGATTCAGTTCAGTTATAATGAAATATAGTGACCGGTGACAGCTGCACAGATAATTTTTTCACCAGATATTTTGATCAGATGCAGTACCTAGATTTCTCCCTCTTTTGCATCACAAGGCATGTGATCTCCTTCAGCAGCTGATGATCTCCCCTGAAGATGTCAAAGACAGTGCATTTGAATGAGTATATTAAGTGAGATGTTGTATAGACAGAACTTACTGATTTGTATACAGGTACACAGCATCAGTGATTCTCAATAGCACATATGTATGACTATAACCCAGTATCCCAAAAGGACAGACTAATGGAAAATATATCAAATCTGTTGGAGATGCTTTTACCTTCCACATATCCTAATGTTGTTGCTATAGTTGGTGCCTTTCCATTTCATAAGTTATTATGCTTCTCAGGTTATGTTGGATACTGAAAAATATCTATCCATAGTACTCTGTCTCCCTTCCTGGCTTTCTGGCCTGTTATTTAAGAAGAATTTCAAGATGTCACACATGCATACAAAATAGTATCTTAAAGAGTCATTTGCATATTCTCCTCAAAAAATGGTAAGTCATTATCATTTCAACATGTGATATTTGAATTGTTTATTCTATAAACAGAGTGGTAATGTCAAATCATTGATGGTACATGATGCACTCCGAAATATAGAAAAGAATGTGATTTTACCTGAAGGGTCATGAATGCAATCACTTAAAGAGGCATCTGGGATGATCTTTTTTGGGTATGTTGTTCAATAGATCTTTATTTTGGATGTTTGTTCAATATTCTAGTTGCATTGAAGATTATATGTGGTACTTGATTTTCACTTTGACAATCATCACAATTAAGGATATGAAACAGTTCCACTTGACTCTAAGACATTCTTCCTCATGATGATGTTGAATCTGGCAGTACAGAAAAAAGTACAAAAACAAATCAACATTGTGGTAGGCAGAAAAAGATTGCCCATGATGAATGATCAATCTATGCTACCCATGTTGGATGCTATGTATTTTCTATGAAACATTCAGATCCTATCCAATTGCTCCTTTATGTGAGTTATCTTTTGCTTTGATTGACTTTTTCTTGCTGATCTGTTGATTAGAAAGTGGTTCTGCATGCTACTTTGAATGATGATGTGTATGATGGATTTTACATTCCAAAAGGTGAGATGATCAATAGTACTCCCTTAAATGATCTGAAGTACATAACCCTTGTTCAGATTTGTGCTCAGTTGGTATTCATGATGATGTCAAAGGAAACAAGATAGAACTTATCAGCTTTGACATGTCATGTATATAATTATGTACCAATAATTCTGAAGATATGCCTACACTTCAGAAAGGATCCTATTGAACCATTGGCACAGACACAAAACTGACCTACTGATAAAGACATGCTACTATGTATGCTGTTTCATATGCATAGCAGGTGAGTCATGGGCTAAGCTCTGCAATTGTTGAGCATAGTGTTTGAAAATCCACTAAATTATGCATGGGTCACCAAAGCCTTGAACATGGCAGCTGGCATTCCCACATGTCTGTATTGCCTATGATTCAATATATGATTGACTATTTGAGCTTTTAAAATCACATAGATGCTGTCATAATATTGTGTGAAGTGAGAGCACACCCATCTATAGTAATTGACTGTCACTTGAGTCAATGAAATTTCAGCCAGCCCTCACTGCAGAACACATAAGTATGTATATCATGCATCAAACTCAAGAATCACAGTATTATATGTACATTAAAGTAACTAGAAAAATTTCAAGTGCATTAATACAGAAAAAATTTGAGTGACAAGTGTATTGTTATGATTTATTGGGCCCCTCTTTTTTTTTCCCTCATCTTCACTTATTATTGTACACCAAAGAACCTTGACCCTCACCATTCAAGCCCCACTTGGGTTTTTCTCTTTTTCAACCTTTCTTTACCACTTACTTATTTAGTGTGACTCATCTGCAGTTGTATTACCAACCTTTGTCCGATGCCATCATATTCTTTCAAAGTGACTCCAGCTTCTTCGCAATTCCATCACCTTCTACTGCTGACTCACTTTCTTCCTTTACCTACCATTAACCATTTGGCTTGCATATATAAACCCTTGATACTCTGGTGTATTCACTATCTTTGACCTCCTGCAATCTATCTAGTATCTTGGTTGCCTTTGGTCCCTCAGTCCTTGTTCTACTATTGAGTGGATGCTTCCTCTTGAACCCTTTGATCTGTTGCTAGTCCTGCAACGTCCTTAGAACCTCTGTCAAGAAAGATCCTTGTCAGACTCCCTTTGATTCTGTCATCTCTGACAATCTCAAGACCCCTTTGATCCCATCACCTTTGAGGATCCCCAGAATCCCTGTCAAGGCCACCCCTTGTCAGGCCTCCTTGATTCCTGTCTGCTATATAGCAACAGTAAGCCTGTTATGCTCGACATAGTCAAGTGTAGGCCTGCAGAAGTTTGAGGGCTTACTGTTGCTATACAGCTGACAGGGATGAGGGCCTGATGAGGGGATTCCTTGACAGGGAGACTAGAGGCCATCATAGGACTAACAACAGGTCAAAGGGGTGGGTCCATCCAAGGATCTTCCTTGACAGAGGTGCTAAAGACTGTTGAGAATCGAGAGATCAACAGGTCTAGAGATGTCACAGGACTAGCGACAGATCAAGGGTACAAAGGGAGTGTCCACTCAACAGTAGGACGAGGACTGAGAGACCAAGGGCAATCAAGATATTAAGTAGATTGCAGAAGGTCAAAGATAGTGAATACACCAGAGTATCGAGGATTTATATATGCAAGCCAAATGATTAAGGGTAGGCAAAGGAAGAAAGTGAGTCAGCAATGGAAAGTGATGAAATCATGAAGAAGCTGGAGTTACTATGGAGTGGATGCGATGACATCAAATAAAGATTGGTAATACATACAACTGTGGATGAGTCACACTAAATAAGTAAGCAGTAATGAAAAGAGGATGATAAAAGAAAAGGACCCAAGCAGGGCTCGAACAGCAAGGGTCAAGGTCCTTTGGCATATATGATGAGTAGATATAAGGAAAGAAAAGAAGGGCCCAATGAATTGTAACAAAGCCCTTGAATCTTTTCAGGCAATGCCATGACTACATTGAGCATAACATGTATCATGATTTTCTGTCTCTATCTCAACTGTACCACATCAGGAGACAGTTTGTGGTCAGCAATATTTAGCTAGTATCTTGTAGCACCAGCTAGCACCAGTTAGCAGCAACCTGTACTACTGATGCAGCACTTGAGTCAGTGCCAAAAGTAGTATATTGGGAGTTCATCATTATCTTTACAGCATATTATGGTAATGATAACAAACATCACTCATCATCACTCTCACCACTGTTAGATTACTCATTGATGCTCATATCAACATTTTTATCATTACTTTCATCAATGTCAAGTTTGCCATCATCTCCACCAGCTTGAGAATCTGATGTCTCAGTGGCTTGACTGTTGGCAGTTAGCTTTTGCAATGGCTTCTCCAGTGGCCTGAGCTTTTATTTGATGTGTTGAAGTTTCCTCTCCTCCCACTTCATTTTCTCACATTCCTTCTTTCACAGAGATATCTACTACTGGTATGCTGCCCTCCATATTCTTTTTCTCAGCTTGATATTCTTCAATTGCATGCATGATGGCCTTCTCTTTTTCCTTGCTAGCTAGCTGTTTCTTCTGAGACTGTAAAAGAGCATGGCAAGGCATTGTTGTAAGAATATGGATATTTCTTGTTTCCACCTCTAATCTCTACATTCTTTGATATTCACCTCTGTTCAAAGTATCCAAACTAGTCCATATTTGGTATATCTCAGAGATTGTTATTTTGATAAGCTCATGATCACATTCTGGACCACAGTTGAACCAGCATTGATCTGACAGATAGAAAATTATTGTATTCATATTAAAATCATGACAGAAGTATAATTAAGAGTTATGTTCATCAGCATCAAAGGTTTTAAAGCTCAGAAAAAATCAATACTTTATTTTAGAATAGACATAGTTGAATTTACATAGATTTTTGAGACATCATCAATGATTTCTCAGAGAAAATCTATGTCAAAATACAATACAAGGTAGTCTACTATCATGCATTAAATATATGAACTAGCTTTTGAGGTGTGTCAATGTGGATGTGGAGTTGTGTGTTGTTGATTCAAGTAATGGTTGTGACTTAAGTGATGGTCAATTACTGTACCACAATAACATGGAATCTTCAACCATATTCTCATTGACCACCTCACCCTCAGCATCCATTTCTATCAACTTATAAAGCTCAAGTTCTTCATCAAGAAATTTCATTGATGTCCTGAATAGATCCAATCCACATTTTGTTTGAGAACTCAAATGGCTCTTTTAGATGTTTTTTCTCAAACAATAATATAAAATCAGCACATCCATCTGCATTATCAAGTTCAGAATACTCTCGCAAGTTTTGAGCAATTGACTCGAGTGAGTCAGAGTTCTCAGCAATTTCATTGTTGCACTCCTCATTGTCTGCTTTGAGCAGTGATACTTGGTCATCTGTAGGGATATCTGCTGTGACAAATGGAACAGATATATAAGGAGTCACAGATGCACTGTCCTTAGGAGTGGAAGCATGTTCAGTGCATGCTGCAGTAAGTAAGTGTTGTTCCAGTTCAACACCATAGCAAAAATGCCAAATAAAGACATACATACACCAACTTATAATGTCTGCTTGACTCCAAAGCTGAACTCACTGCCCATTTTTCAGCTCAGCTTCATCCTTCTCACATTCAGCAACAGCCCTTGCATCAAAACACTGCTTATAAGTGACTTTGGCTTGCTTCTCTTTAACATTGGCATATGCTGCAGGTGAACTCTATTGCAGTTCTGGATGATCATAGAAATAGAGTCAATACCACCATAGATTAGTGCTCATGATAGTATGGACAAGAATTGGGTTATCAAATTTCTTAGCAGCCATATCAATATGATGAAACTGCAGAGGTGGCAACAGTGATAATGGAGTTAAAAATTAGCTGTGATAGCTATGCAGGCAAGGATCTGTGTTGCTCATTGAATCCCTTGGAAATGGTAAAGGGTGGACCCCATGTTGAAATGATGTCAGCATGAATACTGCATGACAGTGCAAAAGTGCCCATGGGGACTCTAAAAGGACCCTTCATGCCTGCACCACCTGTGAAAGAGTACCTATGCTCCAGGTATATCTGATGATGCTCTCATCAAGCAGAAAGCATTCCTTTCCCCCACTTGTATATCCTGATTTGCAACCAGTCTATCTGGGGTCATGCCTCTTGGTCAACTCTCTCAATAGGGCTTAAGACTGGAAACTGGTACCCTAAACAGCTTTGGAAGGGCAATGGTCAGGGTAGCAGTAGCCCCCTGATGAGAACTTTTGCAGGTTTGAAACCATGCCCATCCCATCCCCTCACCTGTTCCATGCTTGTACTGTATGCAGCATCCCCAGTGGCCTGCAGTCCAACCCCAATCTTCAGAGAGGGGTGCCCAACAGACAAGCAAACAGGTTCAGCAGCCCAAGTATTCCTCCTTCACACAGACATAGGACTATGGCCTTCAGCCATAGTCTGTCCGCTCTGTGACCATGAGGATGCCACCCATGGCACTTCAAACACAATCATAGAATTCACACAATGCCTGGCAGTTGTTACCCTGATCTGAACCACCAGACAGGTACACAAGGGAGCTAACCCCCCCAGTGTCACTCATCCAGATTGCTGTGTTATCAATGAACTCAAACGAACTCAGCTGAGTCGAGACTCGTCTCAGGATTCGGGGAATCAATAAGCTAAGTATCTATAATCGGAGGAATTTACCCGTGGCGGTGCGGTAAACGCGTATATCGGCAAATGCCGAGCGCCTGGCCGCAGCGGGCGCCTACAGTAGAAACTGTTAGAGTGGCTCTGCTTCTGTGAATGTAAGTGTTCCTGCGCGAACTTGACACTATGGGTCGCAGTGCGTTAGGTTCGCCAATCGGTGAATACGCATGAAGTTTGTTACACGTACAAACAAGAGATTGTGAAGCCTATCATCGCTTGAGTGCAAGCTTCGCCTATCAGCAGAGATGATATTAGACATCAAAAAAGTGTCACCAAACAAGTAGCACCGTCCTGGTGTCGTATCGCTTTCTCATTTAATTTTTTCTGAGATCAGTCGGCGTAGGGCGCTCGGCTGGTTGAAGGTGGAACCAATAATGACTAAGCCGATCACCTTCAAACTCTGAAGCGACACAAACAAAACATGTTGCAGTCACAGTAGAGAACTGTCAATATGCACGGGGCCAATTTCTGACGTGCTCTCCTTCGGTAAGAGTGATATCCATCTGCTTTCCCTGATTTCCAAGCCCTTGTCTCCGAAGTATCTCTCACTTTCAAAGCTCCACTCGTTGTCAGCCCGTACCCATTGACCCAAACCATTGCAGTACTCCTTCACTTGCGTGTTCAAGGGTTCCTCCTATCGCGGAAGAGCCTCCATGGCAGCATGGAAGCTCTCCGCACGACCAGCAAGAAAGTCCTCAATCCACAACATGGCCCCATTTACGTCTGTATTGTCCTCGTTCATCACGCATGTTATAATGTTGTGAAGATCATCTCCACGCCGTTGCTCCATATTGTACGAGAATATGTCCTTCACAACGGTCACGTTAGTATCATACAAACTAGATTTTCAGGAACACCGCTGACGTTAGAAAAGGCGATTATGTCATTGGCTGCCAGAACCATCTCCTGGATGGCAGGGTGCGACATCACTTCATCGGGGATGTCTAATCCTAGCTCAACGATGGTGAGCGAAGGCTTCACAGCGCTGGTGCGACGCCGTAATTCGATATAGCTCTTGATATCAAGGATGCGGTGATCCTTTTTGTGGATGGACTCTTGTAGGACACCCTCGAGATATTCATCCATGCTCTGTATAAATCTCTTTTGTGAAACGGAAGTGGCATTTCGTATAGCTAACTCCCAGAATCTATCATGGAGTCAGCATATATCAGCATCATTCTCTCGTAAAATCATCGAGATGCTTACTGACGTGCCACTTCCCCACCGACCCACTCTCCTTTCGGGCGCGGAATGTGAGGGCTCCGAAGTGCATTAAGTATGTTTTCCTTTTGCCTACGGACTACCGCGGGTGTTGACCTATCAGAGTACTCGTCGAACATGTAGAGCATGTGCATGAGATAACAACCAGCTTTGACATGCTCTGTGTGAAAAGACAGGTTAGCGGACGGTCGTTTTGCGTACATGGGGCAATGTTTACCTTTACTCGCGTCTGGGTAGGCTAGACATCCTAGGAGATCTACCAAACAGAGATAGGTATGTAAAAAATCTGTGAACGACAGCACTCACTGAATTTGCAGCGATTGAAGGCGTCCTGGGCTTTCGGCTTGAATGCTCGGAAACTTGTCACCCAAGTATCCACCTCCTTCTTGATTTCGGCATAATGTGGGTTGATCCGGCGTGGCCAGGGCCACCTAGCGAGCACATTTGGAATGAAAAGTCGAGCGTTTCCTCGGGTTTTCTCGAGGACAGATACCCTTCTGGTCCGGACTGTGTATCTATCGATGAAGGTTTTGCGTTTCTTGGAGATTAGGATCATAACACCACAGAGCGCGACATGGATGACCAAGCTGGTGATAAGCCAGGGTGTAAAAGGTGAAACGCACATGACTATGTTGACCAGTGTGGTTAGTTTAGTTCTACGTTGGCATTTTATCAATTATGAACCCCCGCATTTCCTGTTCGTCATTGGTAATTCCTGTAACACCATGATCCAGTCCAGGTGGAAGGTTTCAACTCAGATCTGGAGATTACGACGTCAAATATCAGTTGGCACAACTATATCACTGTATGATGTAGGTACATCAATATGCTGTAGATAATCTACTACACTTATTTGTTCCATTGAAAGGGTTGCTCTTAGACCAGGCCGCAAGCAAATATGTGAAAGCGCTGGCCTCAGGATACCTTAGACTTTACAGGTGGTGTTCCTTCAAATTCAACAAAGTATGGATTATTTGCTTAGTTGCCTCTTTTACACGGGCAAGAGAATTCATTTTATGTAGTTCCTGTTTGAACGTTCATGAACCTTGACACTCCGTGGGTGTCGCCATGTTACTATTTTTTTGGGACTAGTCGCGCTTGTGCTGTTTTCCGCACTCAGGCACAGGCACTTACAACGATCTGCCCAAAATCTAAATACCGTCAATTCATTACGATCAGACGTCTGGCTCGACTCGCAACCCCCGAATCGTGTCGTGTGTGTGTACTACTATCAGCTCAATATAGCACTTTCTTTCACTCGGCGACTATGACTCGTACGCAACCGGCTCAATAACAGAGTGGAGGGCTGACCGGAGTAAGTACTACGATAAAAGTAAGTAAGGAATGCATGTGAGTATGAATAGAATATCTGGAGGAGAGCGCGAGGACCGTCGTGCTATCTAACTGAATTGGTCGTTTCGGTCGTACATCCTGAAAAACAGATTTCCGCACTTCAATGATGGAACATCTTGTTTGCTGATATGAAATTTTCTGCGCCTTTTCAAGTGGTTGAGGTACGTACTTCAGAATACAAAAGTCAGGAGTTCTGACTGGACATGCTACGAAAACGTTATTGTTCACATGAAACGGGAACTCCTGGAAGATGGGCGTCAGTATTGCTCTCAATAGACCAATGATATCGATGCGCATATCATACAGCTCTTTCTTCTTTGTCAATGCGTAATCGTTCTCCCCCGGGTCCTTTCTCAATTTGTTAACTCGCACTGCGATCAGTGCGATGCTTAGATCACGATTTGCTTCTGGTTATATACAGGGCACTCTGATAATATCGGAAGCGAAGGTGGCATACTTACAAGTTGAATATGAGTGATTCATCAATTTATTCGCTGGTAGCTATCCTAAGCGAATTGGCTATGCATCTTTCTATCAGGACTTCTAGAAAGGCCCTTAGGTTGCCCTTTTGGGTTACTTGGTAAAACAATGAATAAACCGAAGATGGGGGTATCCTACGATGATACCCCTCCTTATATACACATGGGTTACATGCACGGACCATTGTGTAGGGCAGGTATAGTCCATCTAAGGTATACGCATCATTAGTGATGGAAGCGAATGGAATGTCATGGAACGACCATCACCACGTGATATGGATAGAGTCATAGAAGTCACGTGGGAGCATATGTAAGCGTCATGATAAAGGCAAAAAATAAAGATGAATATAAAATCCTGACATAATCCCCCTTCTAAGGATTGACGTCCGCGTCAATCGGTGGTATCTCGAATAATGAGTCGTCGAAGCGTTTGAACCATTTGCAGAATTCCTGAAAGCCTGGGTCCTTGAACGTAGGTATTCCGGTGCATGATGGACATGTACATGCAGGCTCATTTGGTAGTAGAACGAGATGGGGGGACGTTACGTTCATGGGACGTAGTTTCAGCTTTTGAGTGGGTCGCGCCACGGTAGGATGCTTGCGATGGAATCGTCTGATGGCATCCTGTGCGTGAGGTAGTTCGTCGGCTGCGATCCACTCATCTTCCTCGACCGGGAATCCTCTCCAATGCACCAGGTATGCGACTTTTTCTCCTCGCGTCCGGGAGTCGATTACTTCCTCGACTTCCTGTTCAGGAATGTCGTTGACGAGATCGGGTATCGGGGGTGGAGGAACTTGTTGTGAGGAGTGACTAGGTGCATAATACGGGTGAAGCAATGACTCGTGGAATACAGGGTGTATGGCTCGCCATCCGTGTGGTAGGTCTAGCTTGTACGAGGCAACTCCCACCTTGGAAACGACTTTGAAAGGACCGAAGCGCTTCTGGTCAAGCTTCTTTGTTGGTCGGTTCGTCCGGATGTGCGAGGATTCGAGTAGTACAAGATCCCCGCTCCTATACTCCAGTGTTTCCCTCGTCTTTCGGTCGTAATACCGCTTCATATCCTCGGCCGCTAGGTGCAGAGCTTCTTCCGCCACTTGTCTTAGCTTGGTCATCTGCTTTGCGAACTCGTCGGCCGACTCATTGCATAGTGACCACTGTTGTCCTTGTCCTGTCCATGGTTCGTGCCTGTAGTTGAGCATGAACGGCGTCTGTTGAGTAGTGGAGCGCGGCGTATTGTTGTGCGCGAATTCTGCCATGGGGAGCCAGTTAGCCCAATCGGACTGTCTATGGTTGACGTAGATCCGGAGGTACTGTTCTACCCATGCGTTGTAGCGCTCGGTCTGCCCGT
>JBBPMJ010000888.1:0-12671 GCA_038090255.1 Austroboletus niveus | reverse complement strand
CCCTCCTGTTCCCCTATCACGAAAACCCTGTACACAGACTGAACTACCCCTCCCCACCACCTGACCTTATTGATGGACATGAAGAATATAAAATCAAGAAGATCATCCAACATTGCAGACCTCCATCCTCCTGTTCCTTCCTGATTCGATGGAAGGGATATATCACTGAAGAAGATTCCTGGGAACCCAAATAGAACCTATGGAACTCTGGTCCCCTCCTCAACAACTATAAACATTGTTACTCAATTTCTTCCATCACCACCCAAACCAAATCCCTCACAATCATGTTCATCACCCTCTCCACACCCTTGCCTATCCCCAGTGATGTTCCCTCTGACATCGCAGAAGCTGGCTGGCCCATGACCACCCAACTCAACAACCCTCTCAAAACCAATGACATACCCATTTCTGTTTCTTTCCCCTCTCTGATCCAATGCCTTCACAACAACACAGAAGGCATACCCTCCACATGGCCTGGCTTTAGCTGGACCCATTTTGAATTCCTCATCCCCACTACTATACCTGTTCCCCTTGCCCAACAAATCTCCAACTGCCCCACTTGTCTCCTGCTGTCCATACCTCCCACTGCATTACCCAGCCATTTGACATCCCTTGATGATGATCTTGCTGCTGCCATCACCACCGAACTCTGAGACTCCAGTCTTGCCATGGCACTTGATGCCCATATGGAACCCCACTCCACCTTTGCCCTCATGTACCATCTCTTCTTAACAAACTCCTGCATCACCATCTCCACTGCTACCCCCACTGCCTCTGCCACCCAAGCATTGGCAAACCTCTATATTTGTTGGCTCCATCAGACTCTGGAGCACAATCTCATCCAGCTGATGCATCAGGTAGATATGATAGATTTTATTATTGACATCGATCAATATCTCCAAAACCTTGCCACCACAGGCAATGACCACATCTCCACCTCCTCTGCATCCTCCGAACCCCTTACCACCCATGAAGTCACTGTCCTTGACTGTGTCAACAACTACTGGGCAGGGAACCAAGGAGCCTGGTCCCTACCCCCCAATCCATGATGCCTGTTACCAATGTCAATGTCTGGAACACCATCACCCCCATTGTCCTCTCTATCAGTGTCCCATTTGCCATAGGCACACCCCAGTTCACCCCCAACGTTCATGCCCTATGCACCTGCATACCCCCCACACATTTGCCTCTTCATCATCAGACTCATCTACACAACAGTTCCCTCACTCTTCATGCTTCTCCCTGTCATGTCCCTGTCACCCAATCTCATCGGGACAATGCCCCAATGTTAGGATTCCTTGTCAGGTCCCTACTCCCCCTCCTTCTCTGCCGGCAGTGGATGACTACAAGTTCTTTGTCAGTACCAAAGCTGTGAAACCAGGTCCCACCATGGTGACTATTAGGGTTTCATCACAGCCTCACCCATATAATGGGGATAATGTTACGATTCATTGGATCCCTCTTTTCTTTTCCTTACCCTTACTCATTGTGTACACCAAAGGACTTAGACCCTCACTGTTTGAGCCCTGCTTGGATCTTTCTTTTCCTTAATCATTTTGATTACTGCTTACTTATTTAGCGTGACTCATCTGCAGTTGTATTACCAACCTTTGTTCAATGCCATTGCATCTGTTCATAGTGATTCCAGCTTCTTTGCAATTTCATCCCTTTCTATTGCTGACTCACTTTCTTCCTTTGATCTACCCTTAACCAAATGGCTTGTGTATAAAAACCTTCAATGCTCAGGTGTATTCACTATCTTTGACCTCCTGCAATCTACCTAGTATCTTGATTGCCCTCAATCCCTCAGTTCTCATTCTACTGTTGAGTGGACACTCCCTTTGTACCCCTTTGACCCATCGCTAGTCCTGCAACATCTCTAGACCCATTGATCTCTCAGTCCTCAACAGTCCCCTGAATCTCCATTAAGGAAGACCCTTATCAGACTTCACCAACCTGTTGTTAATCCTACGATGGTCTCTAATACCCCTGTGAAGGAATCTCCTCATCAGTCCCCTTGTCCTGTCAGCTATATAGCAACAGTAAGCCCTCAACCCTCTGCAGGCCTATGCTTGACATAGTCAAGCATAACATGTATGGCAACATCTCAAGGATGCCAAAGTCATGCGTGTGCTAGAACAATCTCATTCTCATTTCTCTATTCGTGATCATCTCATTTATTTTAAAGACACTTTATATGTAACAAAAGACTCTATGCTATGAAACCTTATATTAAAACAATTTCACAACTCACCCCTCACAGGACATCCTGAAGTATAAGCTATGATGAGGAAGTTGCAGGCCACATACCACTGGCCCACCTCGATGAAGGATATCAAGAAGTACATATGCAGATGCAATCACTGCCAAAAGAACAAGGCCAATACCCAGGCCTGACATATGATGCTGCATCCCCATATCATCGGCACCTTGGCAGCACATCTCACTGGATCTCATTATCCCACTGCCTGAATCCAAGGGACAAGACTCAATCTTAGTCATTGCTGATTGATTCTCAAAAATGATCTGGATATTCCCTGTCAATGCAACTATCAAAGGGCATTGCAATGCTACTTCACAATGAAATCTTCAAACTCCATGGCATCCTGCAAAAGGTCATATCAAATCAAGAATTTCAATTTGTCTCAAGCTTCATGCTCGAGCTCTGCACTCCACCATGCAATAAATCCCATTTATGTCAAACTATGGTCACAAGCCCTGGACAGGACAAGGACAACAGCAGTCATTACACAATGAGTCAGCAGATGAGTTTGTGCAACAAATGGTCAAACTACAGCAAGTGGCTGAGGAGCCACTCCACCTAGCAGCTGATGACATGAAATGATTCTATGACTAAAAAATGCACCAATCACCAGATTACAAATCTAGGGATCTGGTCCTTCTCTCAAAGCTTCCCATATTCACACCAATCGATCCATGAAGAGGCTCAACCAAAAGCAATTCAGTCCATTTAAAGTCATTGCAAAGGTGGGAGTCACCTCCTACAAATTAGAGCTATCCCATGGCTGGAAAACAATTCACCCAGTCTTCCACAAATCCTTACTCCATCCTTATCATGTCTCTATCAACCCAGCACAAGTAACACCCCTGCCACCAGTACCTGACCTCGTCAACAATGTTCCTGAACAGGAAGTCGAAGAAGTTGTCGACTTCTGGTTGCAAAATGACAAATTTGCATACTTGGTGCACTGGAAAGGATTCCCAGTTGAGGAAGACAAATGGCTCGAAGTCGAAGACTTGCTGTACACCCATGAAGCAATCAAACACTTTCATCACAAACACCCCACAGTGCCACAGCCTACTCAGAAGCTTCACCTTTGCTCCTTGGACATATCTCCACCTGGTCAGATCTTACTATCACATGAGCCCACTTGTGACTGCCCCCCTTGCAAAGATATGCCCTCATTCACAGATCCAGGATTCTTAGAGTTTTGCAGATGCTATAAATGTCTTGACAACTCACTCTTCAAAATATCACCGATCGACATGGACATCGATCCTTAAAGAGGGAGTTATGTCAGGATTCTTTTCATTTTCATTACATGACACTTACATACACTCACATGTGACTTCTGACTCATTCCATATCATGTTAAAAAGACTAAAAGGTGGGTGAGTAGACTATGAGGTAGTTACCTGCAAGTCCAGGCCACCAGAAGTTGTCTGTGTGATGTGGGGAGCAAATAGGTTCACCCCAGAGGGACTCTAGAAGCAAGGGAATAAGACCTGGGCAAAGTCAAGGGCATAACCAATTGGTCTAATAGAAGACCACTTAGGCGGTCTTTGAAAGTCCAGAAGTCCAGAGTGCAAGTGTCGGTCGTAAAAGCATGTAGACAGTGCAGGACTGGTGGTTCAGTCTTAGGAATGGTAGATATGGTAGAGGGAGATGGTCCCAGTGGTGTATGGTGTGAGCCAAACAGTAGCTGTCATTACAAAATAATGAGTACAAAATTTTATAGTTTGGGTATGCCCAAACTCTACATATGAAACTGAAAGTCTAAATAGAGTTGTGATGGAAGTTCATTAAATGGTGATGAGATGAAAAGCAGGGAGATACTGACCTGTTGGGACAGAGATGAAACTTCTCACCTCAGGCCAATAAGACCGAAACATCAGTGATGTTCAGTACCCACGACCACATGACTACATATCACCAAAATAGAAGCAAAACAAAGAAAAGAAGGACACAAAGATAGAAAGGTTAGGAAAACTGAAGACCACTATCTATACAACCCCAAAGCCCAGTGATCTTCAGAAAGACTGCTAGTCCGGAGTCAAGTGGTCATGCTGTGTAAAAAATGAAAGAAACAACCAAGACTTTTGGAAGACTGCTAGTCCAGAAGACTGCTTCCCCATTGAACATGTCTAGATATGAGTCCTTGGAGTACTAGACATCTAAATAGTTTGAAATAGGTTCATAGAAAATGTCAATATTGAAGGATATCCATATAAAGGCACACTGGTCTCCACAACATGCTGACAGTCATTCCATGATGTTCCACTCTTTTCCATGAACACTTATGTGTATACCCTAGATGCTTCTATGCCTGCCCTACATAGTGGTCTGTGCACCCAACTGCATGTATATAAGGTGGGGCTTCATCATAGGAAGCCCCCATCTTCGGTTTATTCATTGTTTTGTCAAGTAACCTAAAGGGCAATCTAAGGGCCTTTTCACTAGTCCTGATACAAACACAGACACCTTCTTCTTGATTCAGTCAGATCCCATACCAGCTTCAAAGCCACCTGCTGGTTCAACAGTTTCCTTCTACTATTCTCAGAAGGACATCATCTTTATGATTTCTATGTGTCCATTGGGACAAGAAGTACAACAATATTGTCCACTTTGTGTATCAGGACTCGATGAAAGGTCCTAGGTTGCCCTAAGGTTACTCGCAAAGACAATGAATAAACCGAAAGTAAGGAGCTCCTATGATGAGCGTCCACCTTATATACATGAGCACATGGTCCATGCATAAGGTATAGGGCAGGCTGGAGTCCTACTATGGTAATAGTTCATGGAACGATGTAGAACGTCGTGGAATAGTATCTACACGTGATATAGATGAGTAAGAAGTCACGTGAGAGTGTAAGTATGAGTAAGTGAAAAAGAGTCATGACATTACCCCCTTTTCAAGGCTGAATGTCCTCAAGAGGCGGAATGGTAACAACAGTAAGGATCCTTACAAAAGGACCAGTGGATCTGAGAGTGTGGGACCTCTGCGTGATGGTGTGCTGGCAATGGTGATGGGAATACTGGATCCTCCAGTATTTCGAACATGGAATCGTCAAACCGTTTGAATTGTTTGCGATATTCAAGAAAGCCAGGGTCTGTAAAAGTGGGGGAGGAGGCACATGGCAGACACATGCAGGGTGATTCGTTTGGGAGTGTGACGAGACCCGAAGGAGTCAGAATAGAGATGTGGCGTAGATGGAGATGAGTGGCGGGGCGTGTGGCTGTCGGGTGAAGACGATGGAATTTGGTGACTGCAGTCTGAGCATGAGCGAGCTCAGTATTGGGTAGCCATTCGTCTTCCTCAACAGGGAAACCCTTCCAGTGGACAAGGTATTCGAATTTCTCACCACATTGACGTGAGTCAATGATCATCTCAACTTCCTGTTCCAGTATGTCATCGACGAGGTCAGGAGGTAGTGGAGCGGGGATGGGTCCAGACATGGGCGAGGTATACGGGTGAAGGAGGAACTCATGAAAGACTGGATGAATGGTCTTCCACTTATAGGGGAGGTCAAGTTTGTACGAAGCAACATCGACCTTAACAAGGACTTTAAAGGGACCATAGTGTTTCTGGTTGAGCTTCTTCATGGGTTGGTTGGTACGGATATGGGTTGCCTTGAGCCATATGAGATCTCTGGGCTTATAGTCCTCCATGGGGCGAACGGAGCGGTCGTAAAATTTCTTCATGTCCTCATTGGCTAGCCAGAGGGCTTCGGCAGCTTGCGCGCGTAAGGTCGTCATCTGTTTGGCGAAGTCCATAGCTGACTCGCTTCGGATCGACGTACGACAATCCTCGTTGACTCGGGGTTCATGTCCGTAGTTGAGCATGAACGGGGTTTGGTGAGTGGTTGAACGAGGATTGCTATTGTGCGCAAACTCAGCCATAGGGAGCCACTCCTTCCAATTGCTTTGACGGTGGTTAATGTAGATGCGAAGGTATTGTTCTACCCATGCATTATAATGCTCGGTCTGACCATCTGTCTGGGGGTGGAAAGCGGTGGAGGGGTTTGGCGTGATGCCAAGGAGTTTCTGAAGCTCCGTCATGAACATTGATACAAACTGGGGTCACCAATCTGAAATGACCTTTGATGGGAGACCATGGAGTTTAAAGATTTCATCGCGGAGTATAGTCACGATTCCCTTGCTGTTGATCGTATCCCTGACACCGAAGAGTCGAATCATCTTCGAAAAGTGATCGACAATGACCAATATGGCATTGCTTCCGTGTGATTCCAGGAGCGGGGAGATGAGATCCAATGAGATATGTTCCCATGGTTGGCGCAGGATTTCGTTTGGGTGCAACGGGGTATGCCGAGGTGTCGTGATGGCTTTATTCTTTTGACACGCCTCTCATCCTTTGATGAATCTTTTGACGTCCTTGGCTGATGTCGGCCAGTAGTATCGTTCCTGGACCTTCCATATCGTAGCCCATATCCCAGGGTGTCCAGCCATAGGGTGGCTGTGAATATTTATGAGTATCTCGTTTCGGAGAGTAGCATCCTTTGGTATGTATAAAGAGTCTTTAAAATGGATAAGTGAGTCGCGAATGGAAAAGTGGGTATCGTTGTGAGCGAATGCTCATACTACTTTAGAGTCCTTTAAATGCTGTAAGTCCGTGATTCGTTGCATTATAATATGAGACGAAGAAAGAGACTGTTCGGCTACACGCATTGCCATTAGCATTCGCATATCTATAGTGTTCGAATAAATGTCTGTATTGGAAATAGGAAGTTCGTTAATATTTATATCAAAAGAAATGAAATCCTGGTCGGATGTCGGCACGTTCTCCACAGCCGTCAACATATTATTCTGCTGTAAAATAGAAGGAAAAACGGTGACGCCTTTATTGTCGTCCTTCACCCCCTTTTCAAAGTCTGACCTCTGGGACAGAGGGTCGGCAGGATTTGTTTTACTGGAACAGTGAACAAGAGTATAGTGAAACTCCTGCATAATTTGGTTCCAGCGAGCCTGTCGGCGAGAGAGGTCCTGCAGGACAGCGAAATAAGTGAGGTTTTGATGATCTGTGAGGATCTTGAAGGGGACATGAGCGTCCAATAAATATTGATGCCACGTGGTAATGGCTTCAATGATAGCGGTGAACTCCAGATCAGCGGTGTGGTAGTTCCGTTCCACATCAGAGAGGGACCACGACAGATATGCAATTGGGTGCCAGAGCCCATTCTGATGTTGCAACAGAATGGCTCTGAGCCCTATGCCTGAACCGTCGGTCTCAATCCGGAAGGGGTCGAAGTCGGTGGCAAGAGAGAGGATGGGTGCGTTTATAAGTGCCTCCCGGAGAGTGTCGAAGGATTTTTGACAGGCAGGGTCCCATTCGAAGGGGTTCTTCTCACTAGTAAGGCGATTGAGTGGCTTAGCGATGGCCGCGAAGTCTTTAATGAATCGACAGAAGAAGTTGAGGAAACCCAGGAAGGAGCGGACCTGAGTTCGAGAAGAGGGAGTCAGCCAGATACGGATGGTGTTGACTTTAGTGGGATTGGTGGCAATAGTTCCGTCGGAAACAACGAGTTCGAGGTATTCGGTGGTGGTTGTCTCGAATTCACATTTGGTATGCTTGAGCGACAATTTGTGTGCATGAAGACGAGATAGCACTTCTCGGATGACATGGCGGTGTTCGTCAAGAGTCTTGGTGAAAACCAGGATGTCGTCCATATAAATGATGACTACTTCCTTAGCGATGAGGTCGCGGAGGATGTGGTTCATCATTGTCTGGAACATTGCCGGGGAGTTGGTTGAGCCGAAAAACATGACTAACGGCTCAAAGAGGCCTTGATTGGTGTGGAAGGCGGCCTTCCATTCATCTCCATCCTTCATGCGGACGTTGTTGTAGCCCCAGCAGATGTCCATCTTTGAATAGTATTTGGCTCCGTGAAGCTTTTGAACGATCTCCTCGATGAGCGGGAGAGGGTAGCGATTCTTGATCGTCGCTTCATTGAGCTTGCGGTAGTCCTGGACTGGCTGGAGTTTGCCATCCTTCTTCTTGACGAAGAAGAAGGGGGATGCAAATGGAGATTTGAAGGGACGAATCCGTCCGGTAGAGGTTCTCTTCGAGGAATGTGTCAAGTTCCTTTTGTTCTTTTAATGAGAGTGGGTACGTCTTGCAGTTGACCTTGTGATCGCCGGGTTTAAGTTCAATCACGTGGTCTCAGGGGTGATGAGGTGGAAGCTCGTCGAATGATTCCTTGGCGAATATGTCACGGAATTCGTGATACTTGGCTGGGACTACTTGTTCAAAAGGGATATCTTGTTTCCCTTGGTTGGTGGCGGCAGCAAGATCGGTTGCCAACATGGCAATGTATTTGTTTTTGATCTGGAAAATGCGGTCCTCTGGTTCTGCATTGTCGTACTCCCACAGGGGTGTGGTTTCCGGCGTGAAACTGATTTCCTTTGTTTGCCAGTCAATGCGCGGATTGTATTGGCACAACCAGTCAAATCCTAAGAAGACTGCTTGTAAGGATAGGTGTGTCACTAAAAAGGGGATAGTGGATTGGTGGTCTCCGATAGCTACTTTCAGATCAATGTAGTGCGTGATCGCACCTTCTGTGTTGGCAGTCCCATCGGCATTATAGACAGGTATAGCCTGGGGTAAGGGTTTCTGTTCAAGTTCGTGCTCTCAAACGAAGTCAATGTCAATTGCGGAGGCCATGCATCTGGAGTCAATCAAGGTGACTGCCTCAACTGTCTTCCCAGAGTTGGTTCCGAGAGTGATGGAAATTTCGAAAGTGTTTGGTGATGGCTTCTTGATTTGATATTGGGGTTTCTGAGTGAGTTCAAGAAGCATGAACTCGGCGGCATCATGAGATGTGTTCCGAAGGTCCGCAATTAGCTCAGCGTTGACCTCCGAAAGGTGGGTGTCGTGGACGAAGACTCATAAATGAGAGATAAGCCGTTCGTCAGGGGTGTCATTGGCAATTTGCTTGATCCATTGCATGGACCAAGGCTTGATTGTGGACTTCCATCCGCGATCTTTCCTCGTAAGGATCGTTCGTGGTGGAGTCACTTCCTTTCTACTCACAACCTCGGTCTTTGTCTGCCTTTTGATTGCATGTTCCCCAGACAGAACAGAGGCTGTAACGCCCAAGAGGGGTGAAGATACATTTGGCTCTTGCGTAGCCGGCAAACTAGGACTTGGGCTGCTTTCACAGTCTGAGATCTCTTCTACGTCCAGGAGAGAGAATTTGTTAATAGAACGCAAAGGGGAATTAAGCACAGTTTTAGGTACTGCTGCGCCATCCTTAGGCTTATTTGCCTGGGTGCCCCTGACCATAACATTACAAGTACAAATTCTAACTGGGGACGTACCTTGAGGGTGAGGCAATCTCATTCCTCATCCTCTTCGACAAAATCCATCTCATCCGCTTCTCGAACTGCGATTTCCAACTCCTCTAGGGTGGAGTATTCAACATCGAGTCCGCGGACTTTGATATTCTTGGAGCCGGAGCTTTTTTGGATATGGGTGGCGCAAGGCCATGTGGATGTCTTGCCTTCCTTGGCACACCAGAAGCATGTTCCAGTCGCTCTCGCCTTGGACAAATCCATGGGAGTGCCTCGGCCTCCGAAGACACCTGTGGTCTCCGGGGTCACGGTGTGAGGTTTGACAAATCGGGTAGGGAATTTGACCTTTGGTTTCGGCATCTCATGGGCAGTGCCTTGCTTTCTCTCAGCGATCTCTGTCAGAAGATGACCAGCGGCGATGAGCTGCTTATTCCATTCAGAGTGGCTGTTGAGATAGTTTGTTGTCATGTCAATGTTAGAGCGTTCAACTTGTTCGACGATACTATTG
Organism: Austroboletus niveus; assembly: GCA_038090255.1. Lineage (NCBI taxonomy): Eukaryota > Fungi > Basidiomycota > Agaricomycetes > Boletales > Boletaceae > Austroboletus > Austroboletus niveus. The sequence goes on along the minus strand of JBBPMJ010000888.1, from coordinate 2,613 downwards.
CGGGCATTGGTGTGAAGCAGTCACACGAGCTGTCGTCCATTGGTGATTTCTGACCACTCAGCGCGAACAATCAAGTTTTGCTGTTTGGTGAGGAACTCCTCAATCATCATTGATCCTTGTTTGAGATTGAGTAACTCGGTTTTGGTGCGAGCTGCTTCGTAAACCGGTTTGAAGTAAGGGTCGATGAACGTTCGGAAGAACACTCAGGCAGTATAGTCTTTGTAATTGAGATCTTTCTCGATAAGGAGGGTAGCGAACTCCTCTGCGGGTCCTTCTGTACAAAATCCTAGGAACATCTTAATCTCCTCGGCATCTTCGACAGGTCGGTCAAATCCGAGAAGGTAAAGGCGGAATTTGGCCTTCCATTTGGTGTAGTTCTTGGATTTCCCCGAGAAAGGCGGTGGCTTCTCAATATAAGATTTGCCAAGGCAAATGACCTTTGGCTTGTCTTCTACTTCGGGTGCCTTTGACTTTTTCTTTTTTGGAGGGAGGCTTGATATGGTTGGAGGCATGGCGGTATGAGCTCCATGTTGAGCCACATGTTGGACATATGCGGCATATTGGTTTTGGAACTCCTCAAAGGTCCCAGCCATGGGCCAAGAGCGGAGAGGAGGTGGTAGGGTATTGGAGGTAGAGGGTTGTGCTTTGGTGGCCATTGGTCGTTGGGTATCTCTTTGGAAGGAAGCACAACTAATGACAGGTAGCGGGTAAGGGTATGATACTGGAGTGATTCAGTCTCCAGCAGGCAGGTGCGGTGGTTGTTTAGGTCCACCTTGGGTGCGTCGGGTTATTGATGAATCCAAAATGTTGGGCAGCTAAAAATAGAACTATCTATCAATCCTTTTTATCACTCTTCCTTTTCCTTGATTTCGGCCTCTGAAAAGAAGGGACAGTGTTGCGCTTTACCCAGTGGTCACCCGGTCACAAGCACTTATGTGATGTGAAGGGATTGGGATTGGTTCGGAATGCTGTGAGGGGTACCGGGCATATGCGCTGGTGACGGTATAGCGGGTGATTGGCTCGATGTCTCCCCAGTGATCACGCCATGATGTAGGATTACTAATAGTCGGAGTCGGAGTTGGTATCAGCAGAATTCATAAACGCTCTTGTTCGATTATGCCAAGTTGATGTGACTGGATAACTGGGTCTGAGATGCCTGGGGGCGGGCATGAGAGCGATAGGAGAGAGGGCGGTGAGGATGTATTGGTTGGGTAATGCGGGGTTGTCGACGACTGTCCCTTTGTCAGAGTGTAATGATGGTTCATAGACAGTTTGCTTGTCGTCCAAGGAGGAATCCTCTACGTCTGTCATGGAGTGTAGGGGTTGGAGAGGAAGAGGCTGCTGCGGCTCTGGCACTAAGGCAACAGGCTCGACAGCGATGACACGAAACGCGAGTTGAAGGTAGGTGAGGAGAAAGACTAGTACAAGTCCTTCTAGGAGCGTGCAAGTATGGCGGACCAGGTCCAGGGTGGATGTGAAATAATCCAGAGTACGATCTTCCGTATCAAGCTAAGCTGAAGGAAGAAGAGAGTGAGGACTCTCTCGATGGCACGGTATAGACGCCTGGTATAAACCGTTAAGGCTGGTGATGGGAGTGCAATGATCGCTTGCCGTCGATTTGTACAGCGAGGACACTCTGCTGCCAGCGCAATAACTTAGCGACTCAGACAGCCAGAGGGCTTGACGTGAAGCAGGGAGAGAAGGGGTCGGCGAAGCATTGACCGGCGCAGTACAGCAGCTGGTGCAAGCGACGACGAGAGGTCGGAGGAGACGTCGGTAGGAGAGGAGGGATAGGTGGTTGACAAGGTGTTGATGACGCGAGGAGCGAGGTTCGAACGACAGTGACCGGCGGGTGGGCAAGGTAGGAGGTTACTTTCGGTTTTATATCAGGACTCAATGAAAGGTCCTAGGTTGCCCTAAGGTTACTCGCAAAGACAATGAATAAACCGAAAGTAAGGAGCTCCTACGATGAGCGTCCACCTTATATACATGAGCACATGGTCCATGTGTAAGGTATAGGGCAGGCTGGAGTCCTACTATGGTAATAGTTCATGGAACAACGTAGAACGTCGTGGAATAGTATCTACACATGATATAGATGAGTAAGAAGTCACGTGAGAGTGTAAGTATGAGTAAGCGAAAAAGAGTCATGACATTGTGCCTCTCTCCACCCTTTTTTCGGAAGTTACACATTTAGGACATTCAAATTTGAGAAACGGCCAAGTTTGGGGCTACTTTCGATTCTTTGGGACGATGTTCTATTGTCACCATATTAATGCGCGTGTCTTACCTGGTGCATATACATACATTTGGTCATGAGTGAGTTGTTCGTAAATCTCAGGAGAAGCTCACGCAGAACTGTCTTAAGGCCAAGAGAAACATTCAGTGAATTACATCGATACGTAATAGGCATATGGCTGAAACAATAACACGAACTTCAATAATGTGTGTACCGCGAACTGAACGGGGGAGTATGGTCGGAAAACCGTTGGCAAACACCCGGGAAACTTCCTGTGCGGCCACTTACGGAAACATGAGAGAGTATGCGACTTCCGCCTCTCGGAACGGAACCAAGCGCAATGGCGGCTGTGAACTTGAAGAGCGGTGACAGCG
>JBBPMJ010000887.1:0-12710 GCA_038090255.1 Austroboletus niveus | reverse complement strand
CCCCATTGCCTACCTATCCCGATCGCTCTCCCCTGCGGAATGAAACTACCATGCAGCCGATCTCGAATTCGCTGCAATAATCGAAGCCGTCACTACCTGGTGACAATTCCTCCTCGACGCTCACGTTCCATTCGAGATCCTCACGGATCATCGAAATCTCACGTATTACTCCATGCCTCAAGATCTCTCTCGCCGACAAGCGCGGTGGAATCACATCATGCAAGAATTCCACTACACTATTGCCCACCGCGCAGGCAAGACCAACCCAGCTGATCCTCTGTCCTGGAGGCCAGATTTTGAAGAGGGGGTACAATATGATAACACGGGCGTCACCGTTTTTCCGCAACTCGTGGACTCTCCCCACATTCATTTACAGCAGAATCATATGTCACTGGCTGTGGAGAACGCAGTGATATCCAACGATGGGTACGAGACCATGGACGTAATTATTAATAACGTTAAAACTTCTCCTTTTTCATCTTTTACAAACGCTATAGATATGAGAACGCTAGCGGCAATGCGTGTAGCCAACGATACCACGGACATCGACTCTCAGATACGAGTACGACAGCATCTGAAGGATGCAAAAGTTACGCGCGCACTAGCGCAATCCCATCCCCACTTTTCTATTCGCGATAACATTATATTCTTTAAAGACGCTTTATACGTACCAAAGGACGACTCACTTCGAACACAGGTACTTAGACATTTTCATGACTCTCCCGTCGCAGGACACCCAGGAGTACGAGCAATGACGAGGAAACTACAAGCGAGCTATTACTGGCCTACGTCGACCAAAGAAATCAAAGCCTACATCAAGGGCTGTGATCACTGCCAAAAGAACAAAGCACGAACGGATCCAAGGCATACCCCGTTACATCCGAACGCTATACCTACCGCTCCCTGGCAACATATCTCCCTTGATTTAATCACTCCTTTACCCGAGTCCAATGGCCGCGACTCTATTTTGGTCATAGTCGATCATTTCTCAAAAATGATCCGACTTTTCCCTGTCAACGCTACGATCACTTCCCGAGGAATCGCCACTCTCCTCCGCGACGAAATATTTAAGCTCCACGGCATACCCCAGAAGGTCATCTCGGATCGAGGACCACAATTCGTCTCCGGCTTTATGCTCGAGTTATACAAACTCCTCGGCATTCAGGCCAACCCGTCCACTGCGTTTCACCCTCAGACTGACGGGCAAACAGAACGGTACAACTCGTGGGTAGAACAATACCTTCGGATCTATGTTAACCACAGACAATCCGATTGGGCTAATTGGCTCCCCATGGCGGAGTTCGCGCATAACAACACGCCGAGGTCCACCACGCAACAAACGCCGTTCATGCTCAATTACGGTCACGAGCCCTGGACAGGTCAAGGACGACAGAGGTCCCTTCGGAATGAGTCGGTCGACGAATTTGCAAAACAGATGAGCAGGCTACGGAAGACGGCAGAAGAATCGCTACACCTTGCCGCAGAGGACATGAAGAAGTACTACGATCGCAAGACACGAACGATCACAGAGTACAAGGAAGGCGACCTCGTATTACTCGAAGCTTCGCATATACGGACTGAGCGACCCGCCAAGAAGCTTGATCAGAAACGCTTCAGTCCGTTCAAAGTTATCACCAAAGTAGGCGTCGCCTCGTATAAACTCGACCTTCCACACGGATGGCGATCCATACATCCGGTCTTCCATGAGTCCCTCTTACATCCGTATCACACGCCTGTCAACTCATCGCAACGCGTCCCGCCCCCGCCAGTACCTGATCTCGTAGACGACATCCCCAAACAAGAAGTCGAGGAGATCATCGACTCACGACTACGAGGCGACGAGATCGCATATCTCGTACACTGGAAGGGGTTCCCAGTCGAAGAAGACGAATGGATCAAAGCAAACGAACTCCCACACGCACAAGACGCCATCAAGCGATTTCATCGCAAACACCCCACGGCGGCACGTCCTACGCAGAAGTTGAGACTACGGTTCATGAACGACGAAACACCCCATCTGGTGACCCTCCCAAACGAACCACCGTGTATATGTCCATCGTGCACAGGGACACCCACGTTCATGGATCCTCACTTTCAAGAGTTCCGAAAGCAGTTCAAACGCTTTGATGATTCACTCTTCGAGACTCCACCAATCGACGCAGACGTCGATTCATAGAAGGGGGATTATGTCAGGATTTTTATCTTATCTCTCTTTTTCGCCTTATCACGACGCTTACATACGCTCCCACGTGACTCCATGACTCATTCCATATCATGTGGCGACAGTCGTTCTACGACATTCCATTCCTTTCCACGATCACTTACGCGTACACCCTAGATGGTTCTATGCCTACCCTACATAGTGGTCCGTGCACCAGACTGCATGTATATAAGGCGGGGTATCATCGTAGGATACCCCCATCTTCGGTTTATTCATTGTTTTACCAAGTAACCTAAAGGGCCTTTCTAGAAGTCCTGATAAGGATGAACTTCATGTGTTGACACTGGAGCAATCCACCATTCAGAGTTGGTTAGCAAATAAAAGTAGGCTTAATCCCAGATATCAATACAATAAATTATCCATACTTAGGTATTGTATAGTTAGTGTATTGAGATAGATACAAATATCTGTCAGCTAGACTAATTCAATAGAGACTCTTTTTTCCTCCTGAACACTTCCAGAGACATTCCAAGTATCCCCAGATGCCCTCAAGCCCCAGTGAGTACTTCAGTCAAATTTCTTTCTTTGGCACAACTCTGGTGTGCTCCTACTAGCCACACTGCTATATGAATGGTAGTACAGATTTGACACCTAATATGTAACACCCAGAACTCAGGTGATCAACAGGTTATGAGCCCTGCACAAGTGTGAAATCATTTCAATCCTGTAAAAATGAAACACTGATCAAGCACACTGGTTTTCCTATGAGTGAGAATCTCTGTTAGTCCAAAAGAATAAACAGAGTTGACCTTGACTTCAGCATACTAACAGACTTTACTTGTTCACTTAAAACTCATAACTATGTCCATATCAAAAGTCTCAGTACCTGCTCTCCCTATGTTTTCCAGCTCAGACTTCTTTTCTCAGTGATCCAAGGTTACTCAAACCCTTAAGGCACAACAAGTCTACTGGGCACTCCAACTTGCAGTTCTCAATTCTGAGATGCTTGATGACACCTCTAACCAAACAGCAGTACAAAACTACTTGAAGTGGCATAATGCCAATGATGCCTGTATTAGGATAATCTTATCCCATTGTTCTCTGGCCATCATCACAAAGTATAAATCCTTCTCTGATGCAAGTGCTCTTCTAAATGCACTGAAGGCCAACTATGATAAGCAGATGATCTCCATTACCTACATCACTTTCAAAAAACTACTTGCCTATTAATTCCCAAACTCTGCCAACCCCATCCCATATCTTGTTGCATTCCATAATCTGTTGAATGACTTCAGTCTCACAGGATACTCACTTGATCTGAAGATTGCAGGGATGCTCCTCCTGGCTAAGATCTCAGTGACATATGATGTCACTATTCAGGCACTGACCTCTAAGGTCAACCCAATGACACATACTCTAATTGATCTGACAGTTAAGGACATTAAAAAAGCCATCCAACATGCATGAGAGATGAAAGATCTCCAAAACCAAGGCAAAGGCCATCAGGCCAACAAAATCAGCATGGTAAAGCACAATACGAAGGGCTCCACTACACCTTTTCAGCGGCAGCAGCAGCAATGCCCTGGTCAGTAGTCCTCTGGACAGCAACTGGAGGCTTCTACTTTGGATATACCTATGGTAGAGAAGAAGAAAAAGTGCCAAGCAGAAAAAGGGGCAAGAGGACCACACCCATCTAGCATTCACTGCCTGGTTAGCCCAGGCTCCAGTGATTCACTCTGACCTAAATGTGCTGGCTCCAAGCATCAACCCCTGGAAGTTGGCCTATCAGCCAGCTTCCCTCTACCAAGAAACTGGAGCTCTAACCTTTGATCCTTTGATACCACAGGCCTTTAGTCTCATGCACATCTGGTCATTTATTCTACCTTTGAATCAATCAGAAAGCTGGACTCTGCTATCTCCAATGCCACTGCCATCTCCTTCACAATCACCACCAAGGACATTAGCCCTTCCATCAAGCATAAATGTGGTGGTAAATACCATGACTTCCACTTTACCCTAGCTACAAACTGGAATGACAAATTTGATGACAACAAGGAATCTATTGGTTCCATCATCTCACAGTTCACTGGACTGCAGTACAATAAAGAAGTCGACATCTTCAGATTGGAGACCAGTGAGACAAAGAGCATTGATAACTTGTATGTTGATTTCCTCCAAACTTCTTCAATGCATTGCTTATCCACAATGTTTGATCCTTATCAGAACACAGTGTGGGAATATAGTATGGTTGCAGTTTCAAACTTGAACATGGACATGGTAAATATCTTTGTGTCTACATATATGCAATTGAATACCTCCTGGTGTATTTGCTATGATGTCACTAGTTCAAGTAAGAAACAATATGATTGTAAATACAAGCATGTGAACAATTGAAACCTATGAATTTTAGACTTGGATGCTTCCACCCATTTTACTCAGAACTAGAGCAACTTTGTTGAATACCTTGAATTAAAGGGAAAAGCAAGAATCCCAGTCAACACCATGACTAGAGTCATTTATGTTGTAGGAATTGGCAAGATCATTCTCCACTGGCACTATCTGAATAGTCACAAGAATCATTTGATTTAGCTATTCAATGTTGGACATTTGTCTAACAGCAGAGTGAAACTTATTTCCCTTGGCCACCTAATGAATGCTGGAGCTCAGATTAAAAGTGATTGGAGTGGTCTCTCTATTTACTACAGAGATGGAACAATCCATGCCCAGCTGTTATGCTTGATATAGTTGGAGCATGGCCTTGTGGAAGTTTGAGGGCTTACTATCACTATACAGCTGACAGGGATCAAGGAGATTCAACAAAAAGCATCCTTGATGGAAGTTCTGAGAGATCATCTGATGAAGACAGGGTCAAAGGGGATTCTAGAGACCATTATTCCTGATGTCAGAAATGACAGGATTGAGGGGATCTGGCAAGGGTCTTCCTTGGCAGAGGTTCTAAGAACCGTCGAAGGCTGCTGGATTTAGGAACATTGCAGAACTAGTGATGGATTGAAGGGGTATGAGGGGAGCGTCCACTCAACAGTAGGACAAGGGCTGAGGAACCAAGGGCAACCATGATACTAGGTAGATTGCAAGGAGATCAAAGATAGTGAATACATCTGAGTACCAGAGGTTTAGATATGCAAGCCAAATGGTTAAGGGTAGGCAAAAGGAAGAAAGTAAGTCAGCAATAGAAGGCGATGAAATTGTGAAGAAGTTGGAGTCACTATGAACGGATGTGATGGCATCAGATAAACATTGGTAATACAGCTGCAGATAAGTCATGCTAAATAAGTAATCAGTAAAGAAAAAGGCAAATGTTAGAAGAAAGATCCAAGCAGAGCTCAAACAGTGAGGATCATGGTCCTTTGATGTACACAATAAGTAAACATAAGGAAAAGAAAAGAGGGGCTCAACAAATTGTAACATCAGCCTTCATGGTCAGAATATATATATCATTGAAGCCCTATTACTCAATGATCATATCTCCACACATATAGGTATCCTCACATATGACACAGTTCATCACTGGTTTAGACACTCATCAAAGAATCATTTTTAGCATATATGCAAGCACATATGCAATTTCCCAGTAAATGTTGAGATTCTCTCTGAGGATTCAATCTGTTCTGAATGTGCTATGGGAAAACTTCCCAATTGGACATTTAATCCAGACCTCTGACATGCCACATAGCCTTTTGAGCTTGTGCATTCAAACTTAAAATTCTTTCCAGTCTTATCCTACTTCAAGTATAAGTATGTGATGGTCTTCATAGATGACTATTCTGGAGGAGCCTGGGTTACCAACCTGTGCACCAAGTATGCAGCCTTATTGGCTGCACACAACTTCCTTAAGATGGCAACAATGCAATTCAATGTCAAAGTGACCAGATGAATGTTCAATTCCAGAGAAGAGTTTAAATCCAAAGTGTTTGAGAATATGCTCAAGGAAGAGGGCATAGAAATCCAAACCTCTGCCCCCCACACACTGCAACAAAACAGACATGCAAAGTAAATGATTTGGACCTCATCCAATGTATCAGAGAGTCTGTGACATGAAGCCTGCCTTCCAGAAAGTTGGTGGCAGTTCTCATTTGACCATGCAGTATATTTGTATAATTGCTTGCCTAAACAATAGCTTAACTGGCATACTCCATTTGAACTCCTGCATGGAGTAGCTTCAGACATATCACACCTCTGTATCTTCAAATGCAATGCATATGTGCATATATCATTGTATGTGCAAGCTAATAAACTTGCCCCAATATCTGAGCTTATGGTGTATCTAGGTATTGCTTCTGATAACATTAAGAATTTTATATTCATGAGAGCTCCCAAAAATGTTGTGTTTACCTTTGCTCATGCATTATTTGACAAAAAGCACTTTTCTAAATGCACTAAGGTGCAGAGACACTTGATCACTATACAGGAATGCAACTCTGTGACCAGACAGAACAGATATCTGAAATCAGAAGTAAAGCTTACTCTGCCTGCTTCTTCCACAGATGATCTGGACCATCAACCTATATAATCTCCCACATCTCATACTTCATCTCCTCCACCCATCTCTCCTTGCACACCTTTCCCATACCTGTTAACCTTATGATTTCACTCTCCTACATACATTAGTGAGTCATGCTCTACACTAGTAAGTCACATCTAGTGGCATGGTAGTGTCGTGTAGTATTAGTGTGGTGCTTTAGATATACATAGCCTGGAGCTCACTGTCTATGTCCCTCAGTTTCTGACAGTGAGTTCCAGTTATGTCAATCCAGCTGTTAACAATACCCTCTGCCAGAAGTACCTGCACTTCCATGCAAAAACTGCAGAGTACCTCCTCTGCCTTTAGTTTTGCACCTGCTCTGCTGATTGGAAAGACAATGCTGAGTACCTATAAGGCCTGGAAATGTCTATGATGATGACTGACATCTGGTTGATGTGGAAAAGGCAGCAAACAAGGAATTCACATGGTGAGACATTGTTAGAGATCCTGGCCGGCCTCCAATGCCTGGTTAGTCTGATCCCAACATATTGCAATCAGAGATAGTGCTCCCTATGTCATGAAGGGAGAGCCAATCTAATAGTGTTTTTGATGTCTAAGGCAATCCCATAATGGCTTACTACAACTGCAGAACATAAGCCATTTCAGAAATGGACTTTTAGAAGCATCCACAAATTACCTCTGAAACTCTGAGAGGAAAGGAAGGCCACTTGTCAATGCAAGCTAACTATGTTACAAGACCAGAATATCCATGAGCTGATTGATAGACTGTCAAGCCAGAAAATATAGACAATCAATAGGTATTTGACATTATGTTTGATGAATGGAAACATGCCCAATTAGTTGCAAAGGGTTTCTTCCATATTGAGGGAGTTGATTTCGACGAAATCTTTTCTTCAGTTGTCTGGTTTGAGACAGTCCAGCTTATGCTGACTCTCACCGCAATTGAAAATTGGCACATTAAGGTCATCAATGTCTGCTCCACTTATCTATATGGAAAGCTAAAGGAGAAGATCTTCATAAAACAACCTGAAGGATTTGTAGCTCCAGGGCAGGAAAACAAAGTCCTTCAACTACTCCAAGCCCTGTGTGCCTTAAACAAGCTGGACTTGCCTGGTGGGAAGTGCTTAATAAGAGCATGAATGAGCTTGAATTCAAACAACTCAAGTCTAATGCTGGAGTATTTCTCTTCTGGCAGAAAGAAACTACAATGGTAGTTGCCATCATCTATGTAGATGATGCCCTGTTCTGTGGATCAGACAAGGCCCTAGTATCAGAGGTGAAGAGACACTTCATAAAGATGTGAGAGTGTAGGGACTTAGATCTGACAAAAGAGTTCTTGCATATGAGAATTCATCGAGATGGTTGCAAAGTCCTGCTGGATCAATGCTCATACCTCAAGAAAATTCTTGAGAGATTTAGAATGCAAAACACTTAAGTAGCACTAACTCCATTGCCTCAAGGTGACTACCCTCTCTTCTATCATGGCCTCATTGACCCAGAACTCTGATCTCATTTTCAACAAGTAATCAGATCCTTGCTGTATATCATGCTCAAAACACATCCAGATATTGCATACACCATTACAGCATTGTTTAAACAAGCTGTGAATCCTGCTCCAGAGCATCTAGATGAAGCATTATATATCTGTCAATATCTGCTGGAAATAATAAATTGTTCTCTTGTCTATGAGGTAACTGTCATATTCCAGATTTCAATCAAGTCCCCTCCAGTCACCTCTGAGGTTATTTGACTGCCTTCAGTCTTGTCACTCTGGAGTTACCATTTATTATTGCTAGTTTTCTTTGTTCTCTTGCTATGTCCTCCATCCATTTCCTGTACATTATACTTATATTACTTTCTTATGCTTCCTTGTTCACTATTTAGTTAGTCTTCATTCTACACTGCAGTGCTTGAACAAGAAGCACAGCTATGGCTGTGCAACTTGCTGATATAGCAGCGATCATTTGTACTTTCCATTTCACAACCCTATCTTTCTTTCTTTGGAACTCCAACCTCCATATATAAATCCATGTACTCTTAGCTTAGATCTCAGTTTGAATATCAACTAAATTATCTGCTTTCCTCCCTTCCACCATTGATCTTGTACTCCAAAAAAAACAGATCTTATGGTTCCGAACTCACTTGGCACATCGCTGAGTTTAGAAACAATGTCACCCTCTCAGGTATCACTGATCAGAATGTCCTGATCAACTACTTCACCACTGGCATTCCCCCTCCCCTCTCCTGCTGCATCCTCTCCATGGACACAGTCCCCACCAAAGTTGACAAGTGGTACTCGAAGGCCATTCACTTCCAGGTTCAGAATGATTATGCTTAGATCATTGTTAATCAACACCACACCCATTCCATCCCCATATACCGGTCCTACCAGACCCCCTCCACCACCTCCTCCTCCCAGAAAAACTGCAATCCCAATGCCATGGACATCGATGTGGTCAATACCCCCAAACCCCCTAAGCTAACTCCCAAGAAGCAGGAGTGATACTTCAAAGAAGGGTGTTGCCTATGCTGCAGGCAGAAAGGCCACTGAGCTGATGCTTGTGGAAAGTACCCCAAGGACCTCGTAAGACTTCACTCAAATGAGTTGAACAGGTCGACGATGACCTCCCCAAACTCCAGACCTGCGATGACGATGATGATGATGACCTCACAGTTCGTCACGTCCAATTCACCCTTTCCTCCAAGAAGGATTTTTAGAATGGAGACCTTGACCGATGCGGAACTTTTCTAAAATACAATGTGTAAATGTATCTACTCTGCCTGGTTCAATGCAAATTTCTGTCCAAGTCATTGTACCCTTGCACACATTAAAAACCATTGACACTTGTGCCCTCATTAATAGCAGTGCCGACATCTCTTGCATCGACTGGGGCTTTGTTCGCAAAAACAAACTCCCCACCATCCGACTCCCCCCCCCTCAATGTCACCAACCTCAATCAGGGATCAACAGACAAAGGAGAAGTTCGCTTCACCACTGAACTCTTTGTTCACATCGAAGAACTCGCCCACAAAGTCCTCTTCTACGTCATGGATTATGGCCAACAAAACCTTATTCTTGGCCTCCTCTGATTGAAAGCCGTCAACCCCACCATCAACTGGTTCGGTCAGACCCTCTCAATCAATGAATCTACCGACCAATCCAAGGAGCTTTACATACTCCACAAAGTTAACTTGAATCAATACAAAAACTGTTTTCAATAGTTCAAACCTTCCCCTCAACCCCCTTGCTACGTCCAAGTAGACTCTATCTACGATGGACACCTCTATGAATACCTCGACTATGAGATGGAACCACAATACCTCTGCTGCGCTCATGACAACTACACTGTCAACCGCATCATCCAATGTGGTTATCACTTTGTCCCCAAAGGCGATCCCCTCATCGCCAAGCTCACAAACTCTACTGAGTTGGCCATGGCTGCCAAAAAAGCCAAACCCAAGGTCACCCTCCCCCCTAAATACTCCGACTTCACCTCCATCTTCTCGAAAGAAGCTATGGACCATATACCTCCCTCATGCCCCTATGATCACAAGATCAACCTCAATGAATCTTTCACACCCAAGGTCGGAAAGATTTACCCACTCTCCCCAGATGAGCGCAAGGCTATGGAAATCTTCCTCGACAAAAATCTTGCTTCAGGCAAGATATGACCCTTGAACTCCTCCCAAGCTTCCCCATTCTATGAACAACTACTTGTGTGATATGATTGCCGAAGGATGACTCGTCATCTACATGGATGATCTTCTTATCTTCTCCCCCAATGAGAAAACTCACACAGAACGAACTAAGCATGTCCTCTAGCGAATGAAGGAACTCAACCTTTACCTCAAACTTGAGAAATGTAACTTTGCTTCCAAGGAAGTCGTATATCTAGGAATGATCGTTAAACATGGTCAACTCACCATGGACCCTGTCAAACTTGATGGGATTGCATCCTGGCCCACCCCAGAAAAGCTTCGCAATGTCCACTCCTTCTTCGGCTTTGCCAACTTCTATTGTTGCTTTATCCCGGATTACTCCTCGGTAGCCTGCTCCCTCATTGATCTTACCAAGAAAACCAGTCCCTGGGCCTGGTCCCCTGAATGTCAGAAGTCCTTTGATTGACTCAAAGAACTATTTCTCACCCACCCAGTCCTCCAACTTCACAACCTCTCCACTCCATTTGCTATGGCAATGGATGCCTCCAAGTTCGCCTCTGGTGCTATCCTCCTCCTGACAAATACCAACGGGGATTGACATTCTTGTTCCTATCTCTCTCAATCATTCTCACCAGCAGAACGAAATTATGACATCTATGATCGGGAACTCCTTGCTATCATGCGAGCCCTGAAATCCTGGCGCCATTATCTCCATGGCAGCTCCCATCTGGTCCAAGTCTTTATGGACCACAAGAACCTGACCTACTTCCGGTCAGCACAGAACCTCAACTGCCAACAAGCCCGTTGGCTCCTCAACCTCGCAGATTTCAATCTGACCATGATCCACGTCTCCGATAAACTCCTTGCCGGTCCCGATGCCCTCTCCCGCCACTCTGATCTCATCCCCTTGGATGATGCTGACAATGAAGGAGTTACCCTCCTTCCCCCATCCTTGTTTGTCAATGTTGTCGACGCCATGCTCCAGGAGCACATCTCATCTCATTCCAAGATGGACCCCTTCATTCTCAAGGCCCTTCAATCCCTTGATGGAACCATTCCCCCAGCCTTTTGGTCTCACCTGTCCGACTGGCAATACAAAGATGACATCCTTACCTTCCAAGGACGTGTCTACATTCTCCCCGATGCATCTCTTCAGTGCTCCATCCTCCAGCGCTGCCATGATCATGAGACTGCTGGTCACCGTGGTTATCTCAAGACTCGTCAGCTCATTGCTGCCAAATTTTGATGGCCGGGTCTCACTCAATACATATGAAAGTACATCAAAGGTTGTGTCTTGTGTCAACAACACAAGGCCAATACCCACCCCACTGTCCCTCCACTCACCCCCATTCGCTCCTCATGTACCCACCCCTTCCAGCAAATCTCGTGCGATCTGATCACTGACCTCCCTGACTCCTTGGGTTTTGATACTCTCTTGGTTGTGGTCGACCATGGCCTTACTAAGGGGGTAATTCTCTGCCCTACAAAGAAAACCATCACTGCCGAAGGGGTTGCAGCCCTCTTTTTCCACAAAGTCTTTCTCTGATTCAGTCTTTACGACAGAATCATCTCTGATCGTGGCCCTCAGTTTGCCTCCGCCTTCACCAAAGCATTGGGAAAAGCTCTCAACTATTCCCTTGCACTCTCCACCGCATACCACCCACAGACTGATGGCAAAACTGAACGGGTCAACCAGGAAGTCAAGACCTACCTCTGCATCTTCTGTGGAAGTAACCCCACCACATGGTCCAAACTCATTCCCCATGCTGAGTTCGCTCACAATCACCGCCCCCACTCTGTCACCGGACAGACCCTGTTCTATCTCATGATGGGATATGAACCCCATGCCCTTCCCTCGGTCATCACCAACTCCAATATCCCTGCGATTGAAGACCACCTCAAATCCCTTATTGCTGCTCACAATGAAGCCCTCGCTGCCCATGAACTTGCTCGCCAAGTCATGGCATCCCAAAATCACCACTCCTTCAATCTGTTCACCAAGGGGACCCAAGTCTGGCTCGAAGCCAGAAATCTCAAATGCTCCGTTGTCAACCCGAAGTTTACCCCAAAATGCGAAGAACCCTTTACCATCATTAAGGTGCTATCTCCCATCATCTACAAACTGCGCCTCCCATGATCGTGGAAAATCCACCCAGTGTTCCACAAGTCCCTTCTGTCCCCCTACCGTGAAAACCCCATTCATGGGCCAAACTACCCCTCCCCACCACCTGACCTTATTGATAGGCATGAAGAATATGAAATCGAGAAAATCATCTGCCATTGTGGACCTCCATCCTCCCATTCCTTCCTGATCTGATGGAAGGGATACACAGCTGAAGAAGATTCCTGGAAATCCGCACGGAATCTATGGAACTCTGCATCCCT
>JBBPMJ010000886.1:0-12735 GCA_038090255.1 Austroboletus niveus | reverse complement strand
ATACTAGTAGACAGAGTAGCAATGTCGTTTCGTTACGAGGGGGCTCACAATTGCCGAAATGGGCAGGATCCGCATCAATCCAAGTCCGTGAAGACGGAGCGAGGGAGACGCCAGTATGACAGAACATCATCACCAAAGTTGCACAAACGAGATATTTCCCGATTTGGTGCGATGAGTCAGCCCGCGTCGAGACGCGGCGGTATGACTCATCTGGGCAATTATCGCACGTGGTGCCACTGTGTCTGTGCGCGAACTCGTAATCCCTCGTCGACAGCGATGCGGTATTCTTATTGGACAATTCCTTTGCATGCCGCGTTACAATATAGTCATTCACTCATCCATTCGCCCCTCTATAATGTGATATATTCTATTCAACATGGTACGTAGAATTAGTCTCACAAGGTCAACGGCTCATGACAGGGCATACACAGCGCCCATGGGGCCCCCTCCTTCAGGCCATTATCGCTAATCACACCATCATCGTCATCATCAGTCTCAGGCTCTGAGTCTTCGCCAAGTGACTCTTCGATGTCAGATCCCCCCTCATCCTCATCAGTATCAACATCTGTCCTTACACGTTGGTAAGTTTTTAGCCACATATACTCTTGCGAAGAACAGTGATGTTTCATTTGTCGTCTCTACTGGCTTCAGTATGACAGAGACCTGGTTTGTTGTGGCGTGCGTTCTCAAACGTTTACAGTTCAACTGAGTGGCCTTTTTTTCAGTGCTGGGTGCATTTATGACGCCGTTAACATGCTGACCACATCTCCCAAGTACGAGTTCTTGGAGTTGGGCACACTCGTCTCCTGGTGTGAAATGTAAATCGTAGATCCCCAAGATGGTGTAGCTCTTCGCCTCGACAGTGAGAGCAGAGAACTCCAAGTCTGTGGTCCGATGATCTTTGTTCGGTACTATAACAACCCCGAGGTGACATCTTCCAGCTTTGTTGAGGGTGGTTGGTACTGCACGGGCGATGTCGGCATCATCGAAAACAGCAGGATGAGACTGAGTGGGCATATCAAGGATGCCATTATCGTGTACGGTGTCTCATATGGTATTCCTGAACTCGAGACCCATCTTCAGACTGTCAAGGGCGTTACCCACTTGTTCCTTGCTGCCTCTCCCTACCGCGTGCCTGGACAGGAGACAGAAAGTTTTGTCGTCTTCTACTCGCCCACATTTGACCTCAATGCCAAGGATGCTCCCGCCAAGCTGTTTGCTACCCACCGTACTCTGACATCTCTGTGAAGATGATCATTCTCCCACCTCAGCTCATCATCCCTATCCCTGTTGCTCAAATGGAAAAGATGACGCTTGGAAAGCTCTCCCGGGCTCGTTTGCTCAACCAATTCAGGAAGGGTGAACTTGCCAAACACATTGCTCGTGCAGATGAACTGTCGAGTATCGCTCGTGGTACTAGCTTCGTTGCTCCCTCTACCAAGACCGAGAAGATGTTGGCACAAATTTATGCTGACATCTTCAGCCTCAGCGTTAGTGACATTTCTGCCACCGAAAACTTCTTCGAGCTCAGTGGTACCTCCATTGATGTCATCCGACTCAAGCACGAGGGCAAGTCTGCATTTGACCTGCCCGAAATCCCAACCATTCAGATCCTCAAGCATCCTGTCGTCTCCAGCATTGCCAAGTATGTTGACAGTTTGATCTCCAAGGATGTGACCATGGAAGAATATGACCCCATTGTCCCACTCAATCTCACTGGCAACAAGACCCCCATCTTCATGGTCCACCCTGGTGTCGGCGAAGTCCTCATCCTTGTCAACCTTGCCAAGTACTTCCAGAATGAGCGCCTGTTCTACGCCTTCTGTGCATGTGGGTTCAAGCCCAGGCACCCCTTCTTTGGCTCCATGGACGAGATGGTCTCATCGTACATGGCAGCAGTGAAGCGAACGCAACCACACGGTCCTTGTGCCATCCCCGGCTACTCATATGGTGGTGTCGTCGCATTCGAGGTTGCCAAGCACCTCGAAGCGATGGGCGATGAAGTCAAGTTCACTGGCCTGATCAACATCCCACCGCACATTGCCGACTGGATGCATGAGATTGACTGGACTGGCGGTATGCTCAACCTGTCCTACTTCCTTGGGCTCGTGAGCAAGCAAGATTCCAACGACCTTGCGCCCACACTCAGGCCATTGACACGCCAAGAGCAGTTGGACGTAGTGTGGAAGCTGTCGCCACCTGAGTGGTTGGTCAAGTTGCAACTCACGCCCGAGAAGCTCGACCACTGGGTGGACATTGCAGGGTTGTTGATCGAATGTTGTATGACTCTAGCAGCTCTGCTGTGAGTTATCATCATCCCTCTTTTGTTTTTTGTGTATCCAATGCTGACTAATTTCGAGGCCTTACTTGACATATTTTATGCGATCCCGCTCAAGAGGACTGGCTGAACAAGCAGCTCAAGCCATGGCAAGGACTTGTACACAGACATTCCCAGGCAGCACTACATGCTCATGAACTTCGATCATGTGCCCAGATTCCAAAAGATCTTCTGAAGCCATTTTTTTAAATCCTTGTTTATCGTCCATCGGGGCGTAGCCCCATTTCGAAGCTGTCTCAAGGCGTGTGGGCAGTTTCAGACCAGTTGCTGTTGTAATATCCTTTTAGTGCTGAATCAGCACATGAATGTGAGTGACATTGTTTGTTCCATGAGACCATTGTACATTCCAGAATCCCAGCTGATCGGCTCGAATTGATCACTCCAGGGGTTGGACAGTAACCAGACTTGCACTGCAAATGAGACAGCATGTCAGCAGTGTCTATGGCCTCGAATGTGTCCACCTCGCACCCTCTTCCTTGGACTGTGTGTATGGCATGATGGACCTGTCGCCAGAAAGGTGCAGCTCATAGAGATAGTAGATCCCCAGTAGAAGCCATCCCGAGGGTGAGCTTACCTGTCAAGAGGCAATCAAAGTTAACAGAGGGAGTGCATTCTCCCAGATTCAAGAGATGTTCCTATACTATTGTAAACCAACAAATAGTATGGCTCCATGGCCTAATGGTTATGATGCTAGTTATCAGGCAACCACTGAGGCTATAGGTTCGACTTCCGACATCAGCATGATTTATGATTTGTTTATGTGGACTAACTTCACTTATACTATGTTTTCTACTAAATTGAATACCTACATAATACTCTTGATATGCTTACATCAGTGGAGAAAAGACACAAATAAGAAAGTGTAAATAAGCAGGACTCTATTTTTCTGATAGGCTACAGTGGAATCATCAATACAATATAATGTGATCTTGCTTGATATATTAAGTTGAATAAGAGATAAAGTAAAGTGGTGTTGACAGTATCATATCGTTTCCATATGTGTTGAATGCCAAAATCGTTTTTCCAAATTATACTATATAGTCGGGTCTTTGGAGATACTATCCACACAGTTGATAGCCACCATATCATAATATATTATTATATATTGGTTGTGCAACTTTGGTGATGATGCACTAGGCGATGCTAGGAACCTCTGCCTCATGCCTGCCCTACCCTCTGGTTCATCTGGATTCGGATGGATAACCTGAGGGTATCATTAGACTGGTTTGCATATTGTATAGATTGAGTTACCATTACCAACATGGCGTGAAGGGCTTCTGATATGCTCTGGAGAGCTTGGGACATGGTGCTCAGCACCTGTAGTAACAGGTCTTGATGTGATTTGGTCTCCGGGGCCTTGTTTTGCCTTCGCAGAAGAAAGGAAAAAACAAGGCCTGGAGACCAAATCAGTTGCAGAGCCATGGCAAGAAATGAACAAGAAGGCGACCAGAGAATATATACATGCCCCCTGCCATTAAATGTACGCCAATTAGTTAGCGCCAGGATGGATATGATATATTCGGAAACAAAGTGAAAACAGACTGGCGACCAAGGAAGTGGTTGAGCACAAAAGTAGTCCAGAGAGAAGGAGTTGCAGACTAAATCAAGATGTAACAGCCAGACTGGTGTATCCGTGCATATGGGTGTGACGGTGTTGACATGGGTCTGCATTTTCTCATACTGTAGCGTACCCATACTATACCCCTACCGGCAGTGGTGGCGTGGTGTCAACGCGTCTACCATAGGGTAGTCTTGGTACCAGACATTATGGTTCGGTGATTGGACAGGGACTTCCCAGGCGGACTTTTAAAAAAAGTGCAGAGTCCTCACCATAACATATGGTGGTACAGCGAACCCCCCATCCATCACATGTCATGCAGTGTCACAGATGCGTTAAGCCTAATTAAGTAGTTAGCTGTGCTAGTAATCTAATCAGTGCATGTGAAGATAATGTTTGGCCATGGCCTTCACTCGAGCACAAGATGAAACCTTCTGGGATATGCTGCTTCAGCATGATGAAGAAGAAGAAGATTGGAACATGGACCTTGAGGATAGTGGGTGCCCTGCTGAACCCATCTCCCCCACAAGTGTCATATCCCAGATTCTCGCTAAGTCCACTCCGCTCCTCCATGTGCATTATCTCTGCAATGCTGCTCCTATGTCCTTCACTACTCCATATCTGCTTTCTTATTTGGCTCATGTATGTTATGTTACATTCCCCTTTGTTCTCTTTGTAGTTAGTCTCCATTCCATTACTGCAGTGCTCAGAGTAAGGAGCACAGCTCTGGCTATGCAACTGACTGGCACAGCAGTGGTACTTAGTTTCCTTTGTCCCTCTGACCCTGACTTTACTATATTCAGACTTTGACCTCCACATATAAACCCACTGTAAAATGTCTTAGCTCTTCAGTTCAAATATCAACTTAGTTCTGTCCTCTGTTCTCTCCTCCACCATTGAGCTTGTCAATGAGTTTTCTTGCTTGAGTCTTGACGACTCTCCTCTGATCTTGTGTCACTCTGTACCTCCGCTCTGCTCCCCTTGTAAATTAGGGACAATGGAACTGGACAAGGGCACACCACATAAGGTGAAGCCAAAGTCCCTACCCCCTCCGACCAACTCCAGCACTCTGGAGTTTGCTGCCCAGACCCTAACAGACCCATACTTAGCAGTATATTCAAACTCATGCTTGTCCGAGTTCTCATTCCTTCCCTCCAACAACCAACAATCACCCATGGCCACACATACCATGCAGACGCAATCCTGATTGCAAATGCATCAGGCCTCTGACAATGAGCATGCTTTGGCCGCTCCACCTCTATACCATCTGTTATCATTTTTCGCTAGTTCACATCGCAGACCAGCTGTCATTGACGAGTTCCATAGTTTCTCCACCTGTCAGACTTTCACTTCCGCATTGCAGGCACCACACCAACTGAGGTCTCCAACCCCAAGTGCTTGCATCAAAGAAGTCACTGACGAAGGCAACAAAACAGATGGCTTCCACACCAAACAGCCTCTACCTGGCAGTTTCAACACACCACAGCACCATTGTCCTCCTCTGCATGACGATGGACCATCAGCCAATGATTCTGACAGGTTAACCCGAATGAACTTAACCTGCCAGATGATGATGATGATGACTACCCTGCCGGTGGTCCCCCAGGATCCAGCGATGGCCCTGACCCTGGCAATGGACATGACAGCAACAAAGATGAAGATGAAAATGTTCTGGTCCCACAGGACACACTCACCAATTTGGCTGATGCCATCTGTGGACTGTTGCGTGCCAATTGCTGTCCCACCGAGTCTGAAAGCCAGCAGACCAAGGTTTGCAAGCCTGACCAGTTTGATGGCACGGAGCCTTGGAAACTCCGTACGTTCCTGGCTCAGTGTGAGCTGAACTTCCAAGACTGGCCTAGGGCCTTTAGGATGGACTGTGCCAAAGTTACATTTGCACCGTCTTACCTCAAGGGCATGGCCCTAGAATGATTCAAACCCGACCTCCTCGATGTGGAGGACCCTCAATTCCATCCTCGCTGGATGGATCATTACAGGGACTTCGTGATTGAGTTGCAGACCAATTTTGGCCCTCACAACCCCATCAGAGATGCTGAGCATCAGCTTGACAACCTTGCAATGAAGGACATGCAGCATATTAACAAGTACATTGTGGAGTTCAATAGGATCGCTTCACAAGTCCGCGGCTATGGAGAAGGTGCTCTCCGTCACCATTTCTACAATGGCCTCCCGGACAGAATCAAGGATGAAATCTCCCACGTCGGCAAGCCTGCAATGCTTGCCACACTCTGTCATCTTGTGCAATCAATCAATGCATGTTACTGGGAGCGTAAGTCTGAGATTAACCATCAGCAGAAGTCATCTGGCAACAAATCCTTTGACATCAAATCTGATACCAAGTCTGACAACAAGTCTGATGGCTCAAAGAGCAACAGCTCCAAGGGCAAGTCTGCCACCACTTCTCCTGCTCCTGGTACCTCTGGTACCTCCAACTCTCCTCCTAGCCCAATCTCTCTTTGAAGCTTGGCAAAGATGGCAAGCTGACTGCTGCTGAACGCAAACACCGCTTCGACAATAAACTATGCATGTTCTGTGGTCAAGGCAGCCATGTAGCTAAGAATTGCCCATGGTCGACTTCAAAGGCATCCAAGGTGTGTGCTGCCAAGACAACTCTGGAAGCTAAACTGGAAGCCTCCTCCAAAGCAAAAAAATAGAGCACAACCTCCATGGCTCTGTACAGCCAGATGGTTATGTTGACTCCAAATGTGCAACCAAGGAGCTCTGTCTCAATGTGTCTGCTCTCTCAGATCCTCGATCCCTTATGCCCTCTGTCTCTCTTGTATCATATGATCTCTGTCCTTTCCCCACATTAGTAGACTCTGGCTCCTCCAACTGTTTTATAGACACTGCTTTTGTGAATAAGAACAATCTTTCCACCTACACTATCCCTCCACTCATGCTCCATCTCTTCGATGGCACATCAAATTCCACCATCACTCAAGCTATTGACCTCTCCATCCTCTTTGAAACCAGTGATATCACCCCAACGATGTTCTATGTCACCCCGCTGGATGGCTCCTGCACTTTGGTCCTTGGACACAACTGGCTTACCTGCTACAATCTGTTGATTGACTGAATCACAAGCAGTATCTCTTTCCACTCTATTCTGCAGTCTAGTTCCACACTTCCAAGCTCGCCCCTGACTTCTAAGGCATCCCCGCCTCTGATTGTTCCCTCTCCAGATCCGCCACGTTTCTCTGACTGCAAGGCTCCACCCATCACTCTCATCAATGCTCCCGCATTCATGCTGGCCTGTCGCCTACAAGATTCTGTGCAGTTCAGCATGCACATTTGACCATGAGAAGGTGATCTCCATGCCACAGCTACTGAACCTCCTGAACAGATCAATCTTTCTGATGTTCTGTCAGAATACCATGAGTTCTCTGATGTGTTTAGCAAAAAACAGGCAGATACTCTGCCCCCTCACCACAAACATGATCTCAAGATCGATCTTGAAGAAAATACCTGTTACAATTCATTGGGCCCCTCTTTTCTTTTCCCTATATTTACTCATCATGTGTACCAAAGGACCTTGACCCTTACTGTTCAAGCCCTGCTTGGGTCCCTTTCTTTTTCCATTGCTTTCTCATTCCCACTTACTTATTTAGTGTGACTCATCTGCAGTTGTATTACCCATACTTATCTGATGCCATCACATCCACTCCGTAGTGACTCAGCTTCTTCGTGATTCCATTGCTTTCTATCACTGACTCACCTTCTTCCTTTACCTACCCTTAACCATTTGGCTCACATATATAAACCCTCAATACTCAGGTGTATTCCCTATCTTAGACCTCCTGCAATTTACCTAGTATCTTGGAGTTGCTCTCAGGTCCCCCAGTCCTCATCCTACTGTTGAGTGGATGCTTCCTTTGAATTCTCGATCCATCACTAGTCCTACAATGCCCTTAGAACCCTCGATCCATTGCTAGTCCTGTGACATCCTTAGAACCTCGATCCATTGCTAGTGTTACGCGTGCACAACGTCTAGTCCCAGTGTGTCCTCAAAGGCAACACAATGTCCTACAGAAATTCTAGTGATTCTCTACTGAGACTCGAGACTCAGGCAGGATGAGACTAAACACTGCATATAATTGTGCAGATCTAGCTATCGAGCATACATGCCAACTACTAAGTATTTATACAGTTCGGAACCATCTTGGAACGGGAAGGCGATGGTTTGGAACACATGGTATACTACAATGGCCTCATGGATCAATGGACAGAATGGGGAGATACTACCATCAAAGAAAGGATGGAAGGAGGAGCAGAGGTTCATGACAGAAGGGAATCTGGGGACGCATGGTATGAGTTACAAAAAAGGAAGTAAAGAAGAACATGGTGAATCAAGAATGGGGATCTCCATATGACCATATGGAGCATAATCTTTGGGGAATAGAGTCCAATAACATTCTAGTGGGAGTCTGTCTTCTGGCTTCCATTCTGGTTGAAGAGTGGTAAAGTGTTCTGTCATTTCCAGAATTCCAGAACCTTTGGAACCACAGGAAGGTATCTTGGAAGCATCAGAACTGCAGGAACAAGTTCCAGAACCTTCGGAACCTCCAGAACTGTGCTTACTTGTAACATTACCCTCTTCTATCTGTTGAAGACCCTCTTCAACTCCTAAAGTCACCTCCTGCAGAGTCGCCATTGTTGAAGATGACATTGTCATCATTGAAGTCTTCTGGGTTGAAGCATTCAGCAGAGGAGTGTCCCATTCCATTGCAGGAAGAGCATCGGTTGGAGGGGCACTCTCTTTGGATGTGTTTAGGGGCTTTTTGATGGCAGAAGAGACAGATGTAAATGGGACAGTTTAGTCGAAGGTGTTTGATACTTCCACACTGAAAGCATGCGAGCTTGTTGGACTTCCTATTTCTATGAGTTAGTCCTGGGGTGGATCTTGGGGGAATGGAAATGGGGTTGGGTGACGATGCCTCTTTCTGTTTTCCTTTTTCGTCTCTTCCGACCAAACTCGTGCTCTGTCCCTCACTTCCTTCAACCAATAATAGAGGCTTCTTCGGGCCATTTCAAATGGGTAAAACTTGGGGGATTTGGGGGAGGGAGGTCACAGCCAATTCTTCTGCCATTTATAGGGTTGCATCTCTAATTCTCCTCTCAGCCACAGCAATTCCTCCAAGCAATGGTCCAATGCTTCCCATGATGGGAGGGTTCCGGGCATGGCTGGTCCCATTAAGTTTCTCAATGATGGGGGTGAAAGAGGGCAATATGGCAAGGTGGTCATGGGCGAGATCCAGGAGGTAGTTCTCTTCTTGTTCCTCAGTAAGGGCTTGGAGGAGTGGTTAGAGGTAGGGGGCCAAAGCAACTCTGGAGAAGGTATTGACAATTCTGAAGATTCCAAGATCTGCAAGGGTTTGACAGATCTGGATTCATCCCTCAGCCAGAGAGTATTTGAGTGCATAATCAAGTGATTCTGCTGGTGTTGGATTTCTTCTAGCTCTCTTGTGATTGAGTCTGACAGAGAGTGAGAGTTGTTGAAAGGCTGCAATAAGGGTGGGGAAGATGGGTGCTTTATCATAGAGAGGATGTGAGACGAGGTAGTGATAGAGGGCTGGGCATTCAAGGACCAATACCAGAAGGGTGTTTTGAAAAACAGGGGGAGTCTATGTCCTCAGACAGGAGGTAGTTCAGAAATGAAGATTCCAGACATGAGAGGGGGTATACAGGGGGTGTGAAGTGTTGGGGATTCATGGGGGGATTCAAGGGAGTATTCATGGGGTATGGTCATTGTTCTGGGGATTTTCAGAGTTTTCTTGATCACTTATAAACCTCCAAGAGTTCCAATCCATTTCTAAGGTTGGATTCCAGTTCCCATGTGTCATCACCAGAACCATATCCCTTCCATCAGATGCAGAATTGGCAGGCTCCCTTCCTTCCTCTATGGGCAATGATCTTGTCTATTTCCCATTTCTCTTCTCTGTCTACTATCTCCAAGGTGAAACAACTCCTATTGCCCTGCAGTAGTGAGGTGTGTAATGGTCTTTTGACCCTTGAATAAAGATAATGATCCCTTTGGATCCTTATGAGCAATGATGGGAGGAAATCTCCAAGACTTCAAAGCTGGGAACTCCAGCCTTGAAGCCCTGGGGTTTATATACTATTCTACTGTATGTACATGTTTGTGTAAATACCATAACTAGACATCATACCATGATAAGAGGAAAATACATGATTGGCTGATAAGAATGCATGAGTCATAAAGATGTGTGTCCATGAGAGAAAGACGTAAAGAAGCATGCATCATGTGAAACATGATGTGTGATGTCATCATGACGTCATAGATAAGAGATAAGGGTCTAGCCCTTGGACATGTGACAAGTCACGTGACTTGTGGTCTAGACTGCTGAGGTAAGCAGTCACATGATAAGTTATGCTGGAAAATGTCTAAGTCCCAGTGGCCTTGTGTCAATAGGGGTTTTCCTTATATAGGAAGTCAGGAGTTCAACTCCTGCCATGAGCGAGTTTTAAATAGTGAAAAGAGTGATCATAACACAAGATAGGTTGGGGGAAGTTGGCTCCATGCTCCCAAGTTTCCACATAAGGAGTTACAGTAGTAGGCTGGCATGGAATACATTGTGGATTTTCCATGTTGGAGGGAGGCGGAGCTGGTAAGCTACTGAAGAAATTACTTTTTCAATTTCGAATGGTCCTTTGCAATTAGGAGCTCGTTTTCTGGCTGGGTAGTTTATTTTTAGATTGGTCGCTTCCAGCCATACTTTGTCTCCAGCTTTCCATGGGGTAAATGTGGATCTTTTTCATCTTTCCATAAACATTCTTGCTTGTTCATGTGCTGCCAATGCCTCTTTTCAAGTGTTTTCCAGTTTGATTAACCTATTTTCCAATTCCAGAATGAATGTTTTTCCAATTGGTGGATAGGCTTGGGGTTGATATCCCATGATTAGTTTGAATGGGGATTTCCGAGTAGAGGAATGGGTTGCCATGTTGTGATGAAATTCGGCCAGTGGAAGGAGCAGAACCCATTGATCCGCTGATCCATTGCAGAAGATCCGGAGATAAGTTTCAAGTTCCTGATTCATTCATTCCATTTCTCCATCTGTCTGGAGGTGGTAGATAGATGATAGGGCAACATCATACTGGAGTAGTCATGCTAGTTCCCTGGCAAAGACAGATGCAAATTGGGGGCCCCTGTCTGAGATAATTCTGTCATGGAGGCCAAATCTTTTAAAGACTTGTTCAAAAAAGAGTTGGGTGATTCCTTGTGCATCAATGGTTTTGGAGCAAGGGCAGAAAATTATCCCCTTCAAAAGGCCATGGTCGACCATGACCATAACAGAGTCAAATCCAGAGACAGGAGATAGTCCCAAAATGAGATCAACAGAGACTTGTTGAAAGGGGCAAGAAGCAGACGAGTTCAAAGACATCAGAGAAGGGGATATGGGGTGGGTATTTACTTTGTTGGCTTGACACGTAGCACAACCTGCAATGAATTGTCGCAGAAATGTGGACATTCCTGGCCACCAGAAGTCCTTTTCAAGGGCTGCTAAAGTTCGGAAGTGACCCATGTGTCCACTTGTTGAGGAGTAGTGTAGATCATAGACGAGTTTTTGGCGAGTAGGTTCTGGGATAAAGAGACGTCCCTGGAAACAGAGTTCTTGATCTACAAAGGTCCAGTCAGACAACTTTGCTCGAGGAAGAGGGGGGTTATCGTTATACATTTTCTTGAGTACAGTAAGGACAAAAGGATTGGAGGAAGTGGATTTTGCAATTTTATCCGTTAGGGTGAGGTCAATCTGTCTACAGAATAGATTGTCTGGAAGAAGAACTACCTCAGCATTGTCTGATTCAGTGGATACGTCATCTTTTCTTGAGAGGGCGTCGGCAGGGCCCATGTGTGTTCCTGGTACATGTATAAATGCAAGGTCGAAGTCTTGCAGGAACATTTGCCATTGAGCATGGCATCACGATATGTCTCCAATCTTCAAAAGCCTGGATAACCGCCAGTAGTTTTCTGTCATATATGTCGTAATTTTGTTCTGCACTTGATAGAGTGGCAGATCAGTATGCACATGGATGGAGATCGCCATTAGAGTCCTTTTGCATGAGAACTCCTCCAGTGGCTAGGAGTGAAGCATCTGTCATTATAAAATATGGATGTTCCAGATCTGGTTGTTTTAAGATCGGGGAGGTGGAGAACACCTGTTTCATGTCATCAAAGGCATGCTGTTCTTCCTCTGTCCAAGTCCAGAGTTTGTCTTTCCAAGTAAGTTCATTAAGTGAGACAACTCTCTGAGCAAAGTTTGGAATGAATCTTCGGTAGAAGTTGCAGAATCCTAAGAAGGATCTTACTGCTTTGACTGAGCTGGGGGGTTTCCATTCTTCTATGGCTTGAAGTTTAGTTGTATCCATGGTGAGTTCTCCTGGTTGGACGGTTAAGCCAAGATAGTCCATAGTTTGGGAGTTGAACATGCATTTCTGAAGTTTACACCTAAGTCCTAGGCTCCTAAGTCATTCTAGAATCTTGATGGTCCTTTCCTTATGTTCGGATGGATTGGAAGAGTGGATGGCTAGGTTGTCCATGTAGATAATCAACCATCCTTCAGCAAGGTAGTCTCCAAAGGCATCATTCATGAACACTTGGAAAGTGGCAGGGGAGTTGCACAATCCAAAAAACATCACTATTGGTTCAAATAGTCCAAAAGGGGTGATGAAAGCTGCTTTCCATCAGTTCTCTGGTATGATTTGTATGTTGTGGTACCCCCACTGGATGTCCATTTTAGTAAAGATTGTTGAGTTACCAATTTGTTTGATGATGAATATTTGATAGGGGATAGGCATTCTT
>JBBPMJ010000885.1:0-12741 GCA_038090255.1 Austroboletus niveus | reverse complement strand
TCCCCAACCCCAGTCAATTGCCAACTGGCATTTACCCTGCCCCCACCCCCAGCTCAAGTCACCATGATGGCCAAACCCACTGAACTCCGTCTCAGAACCCCTGATGACTTTGACAGCTCTTACGCCGATGCCATATCCTGGCTATCCACTATCCACACCTACCTCCTCATAAACAAGGCCATTTATGATGACGACAACAAGAAAGTCACCTACGCCTTGTCCTACATGAAAAAGGATTCAGCCGCCATCTGGGCCTCTACCTTCCGGAAGGAAGCCATCACTGCCAACTCCTTCAGGACATTCACCAACTTCCTCGTCAAATTCAAAAGTGCTTTCGAGCACCAAGACACCAAGAATCAGGCCATTAACTGGCTTCATTCAGAACGCCTCATCCCTAAGAAAAACGGATCTTATGGTCCCGAACTCACTCAGCATATCGCTGAGTTTAGAAACAATGTCGCCCTCTCAGGTATCACTGATCAGAATGTCCTGATCAACCACTTTGCCACCGGCATCCCCCCTCCCCTCTCCTGCTGTATCCTCTTCATGGACATGGTCCCCACAAAAATTGATGAATGGTACTCAAAAGCCGTTCACTTCCAGATTCAGAACAATTGCGCTCAGACCATCATTAACCAACACCGCACCCACTCCACCCCTGCATACCAGTCATACCAGATCCCCTCCACCTTCTCTCCTTCCCAGAAAACCCGCAATCCAGATGCCATGGATGTCGATGCAGTCGATGCCTTCAGACCACCTAAGCTAACTTCCGAAGAGCAGGAGTGATGCTTCAAAAAAGGGCGTTGCCTATGCTGTAGGCAGAAAGGCCACCAAGCCGATGCTTGCGGAAAATACCCCAAGAAACCTTGTAAGACTTCAGTCAAACTGAAACAACTCCTAATGCCCTGCACTAGTGAGGTGTGTAATGGTCCTTTGACCCTTGGTATAAAGGATATGATCCCTTTGGATCCTTATGAGCAATGGTAGGAGGAAATCTCCAAGACTTCAAAGCTGGGGACTCCAGCCTCGAAGCCCGGGGGTTTATATACTATTCTACTGTTTGTACATATTGTGGTAAATACCATAAAGAGACATCGTACCATGATAAGGAGAAAATACATGATTGGTAGATAAGAAAGCATGAGTCATAAAGAAGCGTGTCCGTGAGAAATAGAAGTAAAGAAGCATGCCTCATGTGATAGGCATGTTGGGCATGAGGGGTGACGTCATCTGACGTCATAGATAAGAGATAAGGGTCTAGCCCTTGGACATGTGACAAGTCACATGACTTGTGGTCTAGACTGCTGATGTAAGCAGTCATGTGATAAGTTATGGTGGAAAACGTCTAAGTCCCAACGGCCTTGTGCCGACAGGGGTTTTCCTTATATAGAAGATTGGGAGTTCGACTCCTGCCATGAGCGAGTTTTAAATAGGAAAAGGAGCGTTCGTAACACAAACAAGTTGAACAGATTGACGACGACCTCCTCAAACTCCAGACCTGCGATGACAACAATGATGATGACCTCACAGTCCGTCATGTCCAATTCACCCTTCCCCCCAAGAAGGATTTTTAGAATGGAGACCTCGACTGATGCAGGACTCTCCTAAAATACAACATGTAACTGTACCTACGCTGCCTGGCTCAATGCAAATCACTGTCCAAATCATTGTACCCTCACACATGTTGAAAACTGTCAACACTCACGCCCTCATAGATAGCAGCGCCGATATCTCTTGCATCGATTGGGGCTTTGTCCGCAAAAACAAGCTCCCCACCACCCGACTCCCATCCCCCCTCAACATCACCAATCTCAACCAGGGATCCACGGATAAAGGAGGAGTTCGCTTCACTACCGAACTTTTCATTCACATCAAAGGACTCGCTCACAAAGTCCTATTCTACGTCATGGATTGTGGTTGACAAAACCTCATCCTCGGTCTCCCATGGTTGAAAGCCATCAACCCCACCATCGACTGGCTCAGTCAAACTCTCTCCATTAATGAGTCCACCGACCAATCCAAGAAGCTCTACACACTCCACAAAGTCGACTTGACCCAATACGAAACGCGTTTCCAGCAGTACAAGCCCTCCCCTTGACCCCCTCGCCATGTCCAAGTAGACTCTGTCTATGACGGACACCTCTATGAATACCTTGATTACGAGACTGATCCACAGTACCTCTGCCATGCTTGTGATAACTACACTGTCAACCACATCATCTGATGTGGGTACCACTTCATCCCCAAAGGTGATCCCCTCATCGCCAAGCTCATGAACTCAACCGAATTGGCCATGGCTGCCAAAAAAGCCAAACCCAAGGTAACCCTCCCCCCAGAATACTCCAACTTCGCCTCCGTCTTCTTGAAAGAAGCCATGGACCATGTACCCCCCTCATGCCCTTACGATCATGAGATCAACCTCGACGAATCTTTCACACCCAAGGTTGGAAAGATTTACCCCCTCTCCCCAGATGAGCACAAGGCCACAGAAACCTTCCTTGACGAAAATCTTGCTTCGGGCAAGATACGCCCCTCAAACTCCCCCCAAGCTTCCCCATTCTTCTTCATCAAAAAGAAGGACAGCAGACTCCGTCCATGTCAGGACTACAGGTACCTCAACGAGCATATTATTCATGATGCCTACCCCCTCCCCTTAGTCTCTGATCTCGTCGACAAACTCCATGATGCCAAGGTCTTCACAAAGTTCGATGTTCAATGAGGCTACAACAACATCCGAATCAAAGACAGGCACCAATGGAAAGCCACCTTTATTACCCATAAAGGACTCTTTGAACTGACCGTAATGTTTTTCGGTCTTACCAACTCCCCTGCCACCTTCCAAAGGTTCATGAATGACTCCTTCCGCAATATGATCGCCGAAGGATGGCTTATCATCTACATGGACAATCTCCTCATCTTCTCTCCCGACAAGAAAACCCACGCTGAACGAACCAAGCATGTCCTCCAACGCATGAAGGAACTCGACCTTCACCTCAAACTTGAGAAATGCAACTTTGCCACTAAAGAAGTTGAATACCTCGGAATGATTGTTAAACCCGGTCAACTCGCCATGGACCCTGTCAAGTTGGATGGGATCGCATCCTGGCCCACCCCAGAAAAACTTCATGATGTTCGCTCCTTTCTCAGCTTCGCCAACTTCTATCGGTGATTCATCCCTGATTACTCCTCGGTCGCCCGCCCCCTCATCGATCTCATCAAGAAAACCACTCCCTGGGCCTGGTCCCCCGAGTGTCAGAAGTCCTTTGAACACCTCAAAGAACTATTCCTCGCCCACCCAGTCCTCCAACTCCCCAACCTCTCTGTCCCGTTTGCTATTGCAACGGATGCCTCCGAGTTCATCTCTGGCACTATCCTCCTCCAGACAGATATCAATGGGGATTGGCACCCTTGTTCCTATCTCTCCCAGTTGTTCTCACCAGCAGAATGAAACTATGACATCTATGATCAGGAACTCCTTGCTATCATGTGAGCCCTGAAATCCTGGCACCATTATCTCCATGGCAGCTCCTACCCGGTCCAAGTCTTTACGGACCATAAGAACCTGACCTACTTCTGGTCAGCACAGAACCTCAACTGCTGACAAGCCTGTTGGCTCCTTGACCTTGCAGATTTCGATCTGACCATGATCCACATCCCCAGTAAACTCCTTGCTGGTCCCGACGCCCTCTCCTGCCACCCTGATCTCATCTCCCCAGATGACGTGGACAACGAAGGAGTCACCCTCCTCCCCCCATCCTTGTTTGTCAACATCGTCGATGCCATGCTCCAGGAGCACATCTTGTCTCATTCCAAGACAGATCCCTTCGTCCTCAAAGCCCTTCAATCCCTTGATGGAACTATTTCCCCAGCCTTTCGATCTCGCCTATCCGACTGGCAATACAAAGACGGTGTCCTTACCTTTCAAGGACATGTTTATATTTCCCCTGATGAATCTCTCCGGCACTCCATCCTCCAGTGCTGCCATGACCATGAGACTGCTGGTCACCCTGGTTATCTCAAAACTTGTCAGCTCGTCACCGCTGAATTTTGGTGGCCGGGCCTCGCTCAATATGTATGCAAGTATGTCAAGGGTTGTGCTTTGTGTCAACAACACAAGGCCAACACCCACCCCACTGTTCCTCCACTCACCCCCATCTGCTCCACCTGTACCCACCCCTTCCAGCAGATCTCGTGTGATCTGATCACCGACCTCTCCGAATCCTTGGAGTTTGATACTCTCTTGGTCATGGTCAACCATGGCCTTACTAAGGGGGTAATTCTCTGCCCTACCAAGAAAACCATCACCGCCGAAGGGGTTGCTGCCCTCTTCTTCCACAAAGTCTTCCTCCGATTTGGTTTTTACAACAGAATCATCTCTGATCGAGGCCCTCAGTTTGCCTCTGCCTTTGCCAAAGCGCTAGGAAAAGCCCTCAACTACTCCCTCGTGCTCTCCACCGCATACCACCCCCAGACTGATGGTGAAACCGAACGGGTCAACCAAGAAGTCGAGACCTACCTCCGCATCTTCTGTGGAAGTAACCCCACCACATGGTCCGAACTCATCCCCCATGCTGAGTTTGCTCACAATCACTGCCCCCATTCTGTCACCGGACAGACCCCGTTCTACCTCATGATGGGATATGAACCCCGTGCCCTTCCCTCGGTTATCACCAACTCCCACATCCCCACCATTGAGGACCACCTCAAAACCCTCGTTGCAAGCGGCAATGAGGCCCTTGCTGCCCATGAACTTGCTCGCCAAGTCATGGCATCCCGAAACCACTGCTCCTTCACCCCCTTCACCAAAGGAACCAAAGTCTGGCTTGAGGCCTGAAACCTCAAATGCCCCATTGTCAACCCAAAGTTTGCCCCAAAATGCGAAGGACTCTTTACCATTGTTAAGGTGCTATCTCCCATCACCTATGAACTATGCCTCCCACGATTGTGGAAAATCCACCCGGTATTCCACGTGTCCCTCCTATCCCCCTACCATGAAAACCCCGTTCACGGGCCGAATTACCCCTCCCCACCACCTGACCTTATCAATGGACATGAGGAATATGAAATCGAAAAGATCATCCACCATCATGGACCTCTGTCCTCCTGTTCCTTCCTGATCCGATGGAAGGGATACACAGCTGAAGAAGACTTCTGGGAACCCGCACAGAACCTACAGAACTCCACATCCCTCCTTGACGACTATAAACGTCGTCATTCAATCTCCTTGATCTCAAACAAACCCACACCCCTCACAGTCATGTCCATTACCCTTTCTGCACCCTCTCCTGCACCCAGCGATGTTCCCTCCGATGTCGCCGAAGCTGGCTGGTCCACTACTACCCCCGCCAACAACCCCCTCGAACTCAACGACACACCTATCCTGGTGCCTCCCCCCTCCCTGATCCAACGCCTCCGCAACGATGCAGAAGGCATCCCCTCTACATGGCCCGGCTTTAGCTGGACCCACCCTGAATCCCTCGTTCCCACTACTATACCCATTCCCCTCGCCCAACAAATCTCCAACCACCCCACTTGCCTCCCATTGTCCATACCTTCCACGGCACTACCCAACCACCCCACACCCCTCGATGATGACCTCACCACTGCCATCGCCACTGAACTCTGAGACTCTAGTCTTGCCATGGTGCTTAATGCCCATATGGAACCCCACTCCCCTTTTGCCCTCATGTATTGTCTTTTCCTGATGAACTCCTGCATCGCCGTCTCCACTGCCACCCCCACCACCTCTGCTGCTCAAGCACTGGCCAATCTCCACATTCGTCATCTCCACCAGACCCTGGAACACAACCTCATCCAACTGATGCACCAGTTGGACATGACCAACTTCATTATCGACATTGATCGATACCTCCAAAACCTTGCCACTACTGGCGATAACCACGTCTCCACCCCATCTGCATCCTCTGAGCCACTCTCTGCTCAAGAAGTCACCACCCTAGATTATGCTGATGACTACTGGGCCGGTAACCAAGGAGTCTGGTCCCTTCCCCCCAATCACCCTCGCTATCACGAGGCATGTTATCAATGCCGCCGCCTTGGGCATTGCCGTCCCCTATGCCCATTCTATCATTGTCCCATCTGCCACAGGCAATCCCTGGGACACCCCCAACGTGCATGTCCCATGCGCCCACGAACACCTCGCGCATTTGCTTCCTTCTCCTCAGACTCGTCAGCACACCAGTCCCCCCACTCCTCATGATCCTCTTCCTCATGCCGTGGCCATCCCATCCCATCTGGACAATGCCCCACTGCCTGGATCCTCTGTTGGGTCCCTACTCCTCCCCCCTCTCTGCCAGCAGCAGATGACTATGAGTTCTTTGTCAGTGCTGAAGCTGATGACAATGAGACCGGATCTTATCATGGTGACTACTAGGGTTTCGTTGCTGTCTCACCCATACAATGGGGGTAATGTTACAATTCATTGGGCCCCTCTTTATTTTTCCTACTTCACTTACCATGTACACCAAAGGACCTTGACCCTTGCTGTTCAAGCCCCGCTTGGGTCCTTTCTTTAACCATTGTCTTTGCAATACCACTTACTTATTTAGCGTGACTTATCCGCAGTTGTATCACCAATACTTACCCGATGCCATCACATCCACTCTGTAGTGACTCAGCTTCTTCGCGATTCCATCGCTTTCTATCGCTGACTCACCTTCTTCTATTAACCTACCCTTAACCATTTGGCTTGCATATATAAACCTTCGATACTCAGGTATATTCGCTATCTTAGACCTCCTGCAATTTACCTAGTATCTTGGAGTTGCTCTTGGGTCCCCCAGTCCTCGTCCTACTGTTGAGTGAACGCTCCCTTCGAACCTTCAATCCATCGCTAGTCCTGTGACATCCCCAAGACCCGTTGATCCCTCAGTCCTCAATGGTCCCCAGAACCTCTGCCAAGGAAGACCCTTGAGCGGACCCCCCCCTCTTTTGACCCAACATTCCCTCGTCCTGTCAGCTATATAGTGATAGTAAGCCCTCACACCTCTGCAGGCCTATGCTTGACCACGTCGAGTGTAACAACCCACCCCACCATCCCCAACCCCAGTCAATCACCAACCAGCATTTACCCTGCCCCCATCTCCAGCCTGGGTCACCCTGATGATCAAATCCACTGAACTCTGCCTAGGAGCCCTTGATGCCTTTGATGGCTCTTATGCCGATGCCATGCTCTGGCTATCCATGATCCAAACCTACCTCATCATAAACAAGGCCATTTATGATGATGATGATAAGAAAATCGCCTATGCCCTGTCCTACATGAAAAAGGACTTGGCTGCCATCTGGGCTTCCACCTTTTGGAAGGAAGTCATCACTGCCCAGACTTTTGGGAAGTTCTCCAACTTCCTCATCAAATTCAAGAGTGTTTTCAAGCACCAGGATACCAAAAACCAAGCCATCAACTGGCTTCACTCAGAGCATCTCATTCCCAAGAAAAATGGATCTTATAGTCCCAAACTCACTCAGCACATCGCCAAGTTCAGAAACAACATCACCCTCTCGGGCATCACTGATCAGAATGTCCTGATCAACTACTTTGCCACTGGCATTCCCCCTTCCCTCTCCCACTGCATCCTCTCCATGAACATGATTCCCATCAAGGTTGACAAGTGGTACTTGAAGGCTGTCCATTTCCAAGTCCAGAATGATTGTTCCCAGACCATTGTTAACCAACACTGTGTCCTTGCTACTCACTCCTACTGATCTTATCAGACCCCCTTCACCTCCATCTCTTCTCAGAGAACCTGCAATTTCAATGCCATGGATGTCGATGCAGTCAATGCCCCATGACCCCCCAAGCTAACTTTTGAAGAGTGGGAGCAATGCTTCAAAGAAGGGCATTGCCTACAATGCAGGCAGAAAGGCCATCGGACCAATGCTTGTGTCAAATACCCCAAGAAACCTTGTAAGACTTTGGTCAAATGAGTTGAACAGGTCAATGACTACCTTCACAAACTCCAGACCTGCAACAATGACAATGACAATGACCTTACTGTTCGTCATGTCCAATTTACCCTCCCAAAGGAGGATTTTCAGAACAGAGATCTTGACTGATGCAGGACTCTTCTAAAGTACAACATGTAAATGTATCTACTCTGCCTGGTTCAATGCAAATTCCCATCCAAGTCATTGTCCCCTTGCACACATTGAAAACCATTGACACTCATGTCCTCATCAATAGCAGCACCAATATCTCTTGTATTGATTGGGGCTTTGTTCACAAAAACAAGCTCTCTACCACCCGACTCCCCTCCCCCCTCAATGTCACCAACCTCAACCAAGGACCCACAGACAAAGGAGGAGTTTGATTCACCACTGAACTCTTTGTTCACATTGAAAGACTCACCCACAAAGTCCTCTTCTATGTCATGAATTGTGGTTGACAAAACCTCATCCTCAGCCTCCCCTGATTAAAAGCCGTAAACACCACCATTGACTGGTTTGGTCAGACTCTCTCCATCAATGAGTCTACCGATCAATCCAAGGAGCTCTATACGCTCCACAAAGTCGACCTGAACCAATATGAAACCCGTTTCCAACAGTTCAAGCCCTCCCCTCGACCCCCTCATCATGTCCAAGTGGACTTTGTCTATGATGGATGCCTCTATGAATATCTTGATTATGAGACAGAACCTCAGTACATCCACCATGCTTGTAACAACCACACTGTTAACTGCATCATACAATGTGGTTATTATTTCATCCTCAAGGGTGATCCCCTCATCACCAAACTCACAAACTCTACTGAGTTGGCCATGACTGCTGAGAAAGGTCACCCTTCCCCCAGAATACTCCGATTTCACCTCTGTCTTCTCTAAAGAAGCTACAGATCATGTACCTCCTTCCTGCCCCTACAACCATGAGATCAACCTTGACAAATTTTTCACTCAAAAAGTGGGAAAGATATACCCTCTCTCCTCAGATGAGTGAACAGCTACGGAAGCCTTCCTCGATAAAAATCTTGCTTCAGGCTGTTGAACTTATGAGTTTCAGGTGACATATATGAGGTGTCAAGCCTGTACTACCGCTTGTTGCAGCAAGCAGGATACACACCAGATACACAACACATCTAACCATAGATGTAGCGCATTACTCACTGGAGATAGGGAGATGTGGTGCACTTGCAGGTAATGGTGTGAAGACAAGAAGTGTTATTTAAGCAGAGTCTGAAACTCTATACTTAACCTATGTATGCTACATATTATGTAAGCCTTTCTCATATACATCAAGTACACTACTCAGGCTGTAGATAAGTGTCTCTTAGTTAGTCGCTTTCAACACAGGCAAGATATGCCCCTCAAACTCCCCCCAAGCCTCCCCATTCTTCTTCGTCAAAAAGAAGGATGGCAGACTCCATCCCTGCCAGGACTATAGGTATCTCAACAAACACACTGTTTGCAACACCTACTCCCTCCCCCTAGTCTCTGACCTCATTGTGTTATGCTCAATGTGGTCAAGCATAGGCCTGCAGAGGTTCGAGGGCTTACTGTTGCTATACAGCAGACAGGACGAATGGGCCTGATGAGGGGGTTCCTTGACAGGGAAGCTAAGGCCGGTGTAAGACTAACATTGGGTCAAAGGGGGTCCACTCAAGGATCTTTCTTGGCAGAGGTTCTGGGGACCGTTGAGGACCAAGGGATCAACAGATCTTGGGGACGTCGCAGGACTAGCAGTGGATCGAGGGTTCAAAGGGAGCGTCCACTCAACAGTAGGACAAGGACTGGGGAACCCAAGAGCAACTCCAAGATACTAGGTAAATTGCAGGAGGTCTAAGATAGCAAATACACCTAAGTATCGAAGGTTTATATACACGAGCCAAATGGTTAAGGGTGG
The DNA here is from genome assembly GCA_038090255.1 of Austroboletus niveus. NCBI lineage: Eukaryota > Fungi > Basidiomycota > Agaricomycetes > Boletales > Boletaceae > Austroboletus > Austroboletus niveus. Next base: position 2,883 of record JBBPMJ010000885.1, on the reverse strand, counting down.
GTCAATGGAAGAAGGTGAGTCAGCGATGGAAAGCGATGGAATCGTGAAGAAGCTGAGTCACTATGGAGCAGATGCAATGGCATTGGATAAGTATTGATGATACAACTGCGGATGAGTCACACTAAATAAGTAAGCAGCATTGCAAAGACAATGGTAAAAGAAAGGACCCAAGCAGGGCTTGAACAGCAAGGGTTGAGGTCGAAGCGTAACATTACCCCGTTGTATGGGTGAGACAGCAATGGAACCCTAGTAGTCACCGTGATAAGACCTGGTCTCATTGTCGTCAGCTTTGGCGCTGACAAAGAACTCATAGTCATCTGCTGCCAGCGGAGAAGGGGGGGGAGTGGGGACCCGACGAGGGATCTGAACATTGGGGTGTCATCCAGGTGGGATAGGATGACCACGGCGTGAGGAAGAAGAGTGCAAGGAATGGGGGGACTGGTGTGTAGACGAGTCTGAGGAGGAAGACGCGAACGCGCAGGGTGTTCGTGGGCGCATGGGGCAGGCATGTTGAGGGTGTCCCAGGGATTGCCTGTGGCAGATGGGACATTGATAAAATGGGCAGAGGGGACGGCAGTGCCCAAGGTGGTGGCATTGGTAACATGCTTCGTGGTAGCGAGGATGGTTGGGGGAAAGAGACCAGACTCCTTGGTTACCAGCCCAGTAGTTGTCAGCATGATCTAGGGCAGCAACTTCCTGAGCGGAGAGCGGTTTGGAGGATGCTGATGGGGTGGAGACGTGGTCATCGCCAGTAGTGGCAAGGTTTTGGAGGTATCGATCAATGTCGATAATGATGTCAGTCATGTCCAACTGGTGCATCAGTTGGATGAGGTCATGTTCCAGAGTCTGGTGGAGACGATGAATGTGGAGGTTGGCCAGTGCTTGGGCAGCAGAGGTGGTGGGGGTGGCAGCGGAGATGGCAATGCAGGAGTTCGTCAGGAAGAGACGGTACATGAGGATGAAGGGGGAGTGGGGTTCCATGTGGGCATCAAGCACCATGGTGAGACTGGAGTCTTGGAGTTCAGTGATGATGGCGGCAGTGAGGTCATCATTGAGGGGTGTGGGGTGGTTTGGTAGTGCAGTGGGAGGTATGGACAACAGGAGGCGAGTGGGGTGGTTGGAGATTCGTTGGGTGAGGGGAATAGGTATAGTAGTGGGGACGAGGGGTTCAGGGTGGGTCCAGCTGAAGCCAGGCCATGCAGTGGGGATACCGTCTGCATTATTGCGAAGGTGTTGGATCAGGGAGGGGGGAGGTACAGGGAGGGGTGTGTCACTGAGTTCGAGGGGGTTGTTGGCGGGGGTGGTAGTGGACCAGCCAGCTTTGGCAACATCATAGGGAACATCACTGGGGGCAGGAGAGGGTGTGGAGAGGATGATGGACATGATTGTGAGGGGTGTGGGTTTGTTTGAGATCAAGGAGATCGAATGACAATGTTTATAGTCATTGAGGAGGGGTGCGGAGTTCCGTAGGTTCCGTGTGGGTTCCCAGAAGTCTTCTTCGGCAGTGTATCCCTTCCATCGGATCAGGAAGGAATGGGAGGATGGAGGCCCACGGTGGCGGATGATTTTCTCGATTTCATATTCCTCATGTCCATCAATGAGGTCAGGTGGTGGGGAAGGGTAGTTTGGCCCGTGGACGGGGTTTTCATGATAGGGCGATAGGAGGGACATGTGGAACACTGGGTGGATTTTCCACGATCGTGGGAGGCACAGTTTGTAGGTGATGGGAGATAGCACCTTGACAATGGTAAAAGGTCCTTCGCGTTTCGGGGCGAACTTCAGGTTAACGACGGAGCATTTGAGATTTCTGGCCTCAAGCCAGACTTTGGATCCCTTGGTGAAGGGGGTGAAGGAGTGGTGGTTTTGGGATGCCATGACTTGGCGAGCAAGTTTGTGGGTGGCAAGGGCCTCATTGCAAGTGGCAACGAGGGTTTTGAGGCGGTCCTCAATGGCGGGGATGTGGGAGTTGGTGATAACCGAGGGAAGGGCACAGGGTTCATATCCCATCATGAGATAGAACGGGGTCTGTCCGGTGACAGAGTGGGGGCGGTGATTGTGAGCAAACTCAGCGTGGGGGATGAGTTTGGACCATGTGGTGGGGTTACTCCTGCAGAAGATGTGGAGGTAGGTCTTGACTTCTTGGTTGACCCGTTCAGTTTCACCATCAGTCTGGGGGTGGTATGCTGTGGAGAGTGCGAGGGAGTAGTTGAGGGCTTTTCCCAGCGCTTTGGCAAAGGCAAAGGCAAACTGAGGGCCTTGATCAGAGATGATTCTGTCATAAAGATCAAATCGGAGGAAGACTTTGTGGAAAAAGAGAGCTGCAACCCCTTCGGCGGTGATGGTTTTCTTGGTAGGGCAGAGAATTACCCCCTTAGTAAAACCATGGTAGACCACAACCAAGAGAGTATCAAACCCTGAGGATTCGGGAAGGTCAGTGATCAGATCACATGAGATCTGTTGGAAGGGGTGGGTACAGGTAGAGCAGATGGGGGTGAGTGGAGGGATAGTGGGGTGGGTGTTGGCCTTGTATTGTTGACACGAGGCACAACCTTTGATGTACTTGCATACGTATTGAGCAAGGCCTGGGCATCAAAACTTGGCAGCGACGAGCTGGCAAGTTTTGAGATAACCAGGGTAACCAGTGGTCTTGTGGTCATGGCAGTGCTGGAGGATGGAGCACCGGAGAGATTCGTTGGGGGGAATGTAGACATGTCCTTGGAAGGTAAGGATGCCATCTTTGTATTGCCAGTTGGACAGTTGTGACCGAAAGGTGGGGGGAATGGTGCCATCAAGGGATTGGAGGGCTTTGAGGATGAAGGGATCCGTCTTGGAGTGGGATGAGATGTGTTCTTGGAGCATGGTGTCAACGACGTTGACAAACAG
>JBBPMJ010000884.1:0-12768 GCA_038090255.1 Austroboletus niveus | reverse complement strand
CAACTCACGACGAGCAACTCGTCTTCGCGCTTTCCTCATCACCTATCGACGTTACAAGGCCGGTGAACCCGTACAAAGGCACCAGCGCGAACTTCGATACGATCCTGCCCAAGTACCCCGGCGTTAAAACTTTTGTTCACAGAAGCCGAAACTTACGAGGATAAGGGCAGAGAGCGAGGAAAAGTTTTTATTTAGAAATTTATCAAGTTTTTCATCATGTCGGGATCAGCAAGTACGACAACCGGGTTTCCCATGGTCTACTCCGAGGCCAAGGATTTCAAGGAGTTCCATCTCCAATACCTCGACTTCCTCGAACGAGAAAAGACAAACCCGGGCGCTCAACTCGCACCAACGATGCCAGACCCCGACACGCAACCCGTAACACCACGGCGATCAAAAGCCGCGGCTGTCACCACCACTCCCACCACTTCTACCGCCCTCGGCAAATCAGTAGTTCAAAAACCGCCACCCTACGACGGAAACAAAGAGGCGTACACTCGATGGACGTCGCAATTCACTAACTATTGCCGAGGATTCCAACGCAAACCGACCGACGAGGAGAAGATCCAAATGACCTTGGGATTCTTCACGGACGGGGCCGCCGCGGAATTCGCCACCCTCTACATCGTCGACGAAGACAATACGTCGCAAAACTACGAAGAGTTCCAGGCACTACTGGAACAACAATTCAAACCAGTCTACGCGGTCGCTCACGCCGAGACTGAACTCTACGAACTCAAACAAGGACGACTAACCATCGAAGAGTTCGTTACAAAACACCGACAACTCGTCATTCGCGCCGAGTACTCGGAAATATTCCAAGGAGGACAGCTAGTACGCCTACTCCGACAAAATGCCAAAAGCGAAATCATCGAGCAGATCCTCCGGACCGATCGCGACGCCAGCACTACGCGCAACAAGGATTACAAGTACTGGTGTCGAGCCCTGATCGAAGCAGGACAAATCATCGACGAGATCGCCGAACACAAAAGGAAAACAACGCCCGCCGTACGATGGGTACCAAAAATACAAGTCCGACTCCCGCAAGCGGCGCCACCGCCTATCGGACTCAACACGCCTGGCACCTTCGGAGGGGCAGGAATACCCATGGATTTGTCAAAGGCGCGGTTAAAAGGAAAGTGCTTCAAATGCGCGAAAGAAGGAAAGGACGCACCGTGGCCGTGTGCGACTCACACCCAAACCGGCTTCAAGACAGCAAAAGTTCGCGGCATGGCCGTCGAATACCAAGACCTCGAGGGTCTCGAGCAGGCGCTACGAGAAGTAGAGGAATTGGATTTTGTAGAAGAGGTCGAGGAATGAGATCCCCTCGCCCTCAAGGTACGCCTTTAAAAAGAATTTGTAAAAATGTTAGACTATCGGCGAGGAGCGTTCCTGGCTCAAGGCCAAAGGAAGGCGCGGCGGGGCCGAATAAACCCGTGCTTAATTCTCCTCTGACATCTATTAACAAATTCTCCCTTTTAAGCGTAGATGAGATCTCAACCGAGTCTTCAAACGACTCACCCACTACCCCAACACCGGTTCGGCAAAAAACCGTCGAACGTTCGAGGAAACTGTCGGCTAAGCAAGAGCCAAATGTACCTTTGCTCCCTTTGAGCATTACAGCCTCTGTTCCGTCCGGGGAACACGCAATCAAGCGACAGAGGACTCGAGCTACTAGCGGTCAAGTAGCCCAATCCTCCCAAGAGCGAAAAGTATCGATCCTCACAAAGGACGATCATTCTTGGATGGAAACCGTAAAGCCTTGGTCCCCCCAGTGGATCAAGCAAATAGCAAATATCACCCCCGACGATAGATTGGAGCGTCATCTCCGATCCTTCGTCCACGACACCCGACGCTCCGAGGTGGATGCTGAGCTAATCGCACACCTACGAGACGCAACCCACGACGCTGCCGAGTTCATGCTCCTTGAACTCTCGCAGAAACCCCGTTACGTCAACAAGAAACCCTCGCCAAACGCCTTCGAGGTACAAACACTCGTCGCTACGCCCAGTGGTGGCAACATCCCAGTCACAGCACTCATCGACTCGGGATGTATGGCATCCGCAATAGACCGACAGTTTGTCGAGGCGCACCAATTACTGCAGGAACCCCTACCGCGACCAATACCCGTGTACAACGCGGACGGAACCAAGAACGAAGGAGGATCCATTACTCACTTCGTCAACCTCGAGATCAAGATTGACGATCACATTTCGAAAATTCCGTTCTCCATCACCAAACTTTCGTCACAGGCCATGTTCCTTGGCTTTGACTGGTTGCGACAGTACAATCCACGTATCGATTGGCAGAAAAAAACCATGACGTTCCCCGAAGCTCGTCTCTTGTGGCAACATGATGAGCTCGACGAAGGAGATCGACTTTTCCAAGTCGAAAGTAAATATATAGCCACACTAGCTACCGACTTGGCGGCGGCCGCCAACAAGAAGAAACAGGAGGGAACATTCGAAGAAACTGTCCCAGCCCAATACCATGAGTACAAGGACGTATTCGATAAAGAGAACTTCGATACGCTCCCACCACGGCGCCAATGGGACCACGCAATCGAACTTAAGCCAGGAGAGCACAAAGTCGACTGCAAAACGTACCCCCTGTCTCTAAAGGAACAAGAGGAATTAGATGCATTCCTCGAAGAAAATCTTACGACCGGAAGGATCCGTCCGTCAAAATCCCCGTTCACCTCACCCTTCTTCTTCGTCAAAAAGAAGGATGGGAAACTCCGCCCCGTTCAGGACTACCGTCGACTGAACGATGTCACCATCAAAAACCGATACCCTCTACCGCTCATTGAGGAGATCACGCAGAAGTTACGAAAAGCAAAGTACTTCTCGAAGATGGATATCCAATGGGGCTACAACAACGTGTGAATGAAGGAAGGAGACGAATGGAAAGCGGCGTTTAGGACTAACAGAGGGTTATTCGAACCCTTGGTCATGTTCTTCGGGCTAACAAACAGCCCCGCAACCTTCCAAACAATGATGAACCACCTATTACGCAACCTCATCAACCGCGAAGTGGTGATAGTATATATGGACGACATTCTTGTCTTCACCAAGGACCTCGACGAACATCGACGTGTCGTCAAGGAAGTACTCGAAATCCTCCGAACCCACAAGCTCTCATTAAAACACACAAAATGCGAGTTTGAAACCACAACAACGGAATACCTGGGGCTCATTGTATCTGATGGACATATCGCCACCGACCCCACAAAGGTAGATGCTGTACGTACTTGGCCCGTGCCTACTACACGGACCGCCGTGCGATCGTTCCTCGGGTTCCTCAACTTCTTCCGACGCTTCATCAAGGATTTCGCGGCTATCGCTCGTCCTCTTAACAACCTCACGAGCGAGAAGACAGATTTCATCTGGACCCCCGACTGTCAACAGGCGTTTGACAGACTACGGGATACCCTTATCAATGCCCCCATACTCGCCCTCGCCACCGACTTCGACCCATTCCGCATCGAAACTGACAGATCAGGCGTAGGCTTGGGAGCCATACTTTCGCAGTTCCAAAACGCAAAATGGCACCCGATCGCCTACCTATCCCGGTCTCTCCTACCCGCGGAACGCAACTACCACGCCGCTGATCTCGAGTTCGCGGCAATCATCGAAGCCGTTACCACTTGGCGACACTTCCTCCTTGACGCTCATGTACCATTCGAAATCCTAACCGATCATCGAAACCTCACCTACTACTCCATGCCTCAAGACCTCTCTCACCGACAAGCGCGGTGGAATCACATCATGCAAGAATTCCACTACACAATTGCTCATCGCACAGGAAAGACTAACCCGGCAGACCCTCTGTCCCGGAGGTCAGACTTTGAAGAGGGGGTACAACATGATAATAAAGGCGTCACAATCTTTCCGCAACTCGCAGACTCCCCCCACATTCGTTTACAGCAGAATCATATGTCGCTGGCTGTGGAGAACGCAGCGGCATCCGACGACGGATATGAAACCATAGACGTAATTATTAATAATGTTAAAACTTCTCCTTTTTCTTCTTTTACAAACACTATAGATATGCGAACGCTAGCGGCAATGCGTGTAGCCGACGACCTCACGGACATTGACTCTCAGATACGAGTACGACAACATCTCAAGGATGCTAAAGTCACGCGCGCACTAGCGCAATCACATCCCCACTTTTCTATTCGTAATAATCTTATATTCTTCAAAGACACTTTATACGTACCAAAGGACGAAAAACTTAGAACAATGGTACTTAAACACTTTCATGACTCACCCCTCGCAGGACACCCAGGAGTACGAGCCATGACGAGGAAGCTCCAAGCCAGCTACTACTGGCCCACGTCGACGAAAGAAATCAAAGCCTATATCAAGGGATGCGATCACTGCCAGAAAAACAAATCACGAACGGACGCGCGGCACACGCCATTACACCCACAGGCTATACCCAGCGCTCCATGGCAACACATCTCCTTGGATCTCATCACCCCATTACCCGAATCAAAGGGCCGAGATTCTATACTCGTCATAGTCGATCGTTTCTCCAAAATGATCCGACTCTTCCCCGTCAACGCCACCATCACGTCGCGCGGAGTCGCTACTCTCCTCCGCGATGAAATATTTAAACTCCACGGCATACCGCAAAAGGTCATCTCAGATCGAGGACCGCAATTCGTATCAGGGTTCATGCTCGAACTCTACAAACTCATAGGCATCCAGGCCAACCCCTCCACGGCGTTCCATCCACAGACCGACGGGCAAACAGAGCGCTACAACGCATGGGTAGAACAATACCTTCGGATCTACGTTAACCATCGACAGTCCGATTGGGCCGATTGGCTTCCCATGGCCGAATTCGCGCATAACAATACGCCCCGTTCTACCACTCAACAAACACCGTTCATGCTCAACTACGGACATGAACCTTGGACCGGACAAGGGCGACAGCGGTCGCTACGGAACGAGTCGGCCGAAGAATTCGCAAAACAAATGACGAAGTTAAGGCAAGCATCGGAGGAAGCCCTGCATTTGGCAGCGGACGATATGAAACGGTACTACGACCGGAAGACAAGGGAAGCACCGGAGTACAAAACGGGAGATCTGGTACTCCTCGAAGCGTCGCACATCCAAACGAATAGACCTGCAAAAAAGCTTGATCAGAAACGCTTTGGTCCGTTCAAAGTTATCTCAAAAGTGGGAGTCGCTTCGTACAAGCTCGACTTGCCCCACGGATGGCGCGCAATACACCCGGTCTTCCACGAATCATTACTCCATCCCTATCACACGCCCAGTCACCCTTCGCAGCAAGTCGAACCGCCGCCGATACCCGATCTCGTCGACGACATTCCTGAACAGGAAGTCGAAGAAGTTATCGACTCTCGGATGCGGGGAGACAAGGTAGCCTATTTGGTCCACTGGAAGGGATTCCCGGTCGAAGAAGACGAGTGGATTGGAGCCGACGAACTGCCACACGCACAAGACGCCGTCAAGCGATTCCATCGCAAACACCCTACCGCGGTACGACCGGCGCAAAAGATGAAACTACGGCCTATGAACGTATATGACCACCCGTTGGTTCTATTACCAAACGAACCACCATGCACATGCCCATCATGCACAGGCACTCCTACGTTCCAAGACCCCGGTTTCACAGAATTCCGCAAGCAGTTCAAACGCTTTGACGACTCGCTCTTCGAGATACCACCAATCGACGAGGACGTCGATCCTTAGAAGGGGGACTATGTCAGGACTTTTATCCTCTGTTATCTTTTTCGCTTTCACGTGACGCTTACATACGCTCCCACGTGATTTCATGACTCATTCCATATCACGTGGCGACAGTCTTTCCATGACATTCCACTCCTTTCCACGATCACTTACGCGTACACCCTAGATGCTTCTATGCCTGCCCTACATAATGGTCCGTGCACTAGATCGCGTGTATATAAGGCTGGGTATCATCGTAGGATACCCCCATCTTCGGTTTATTCATTGTTTTACCAAGTAACCCAAAGGGCAACCTAAGGGCCTTTCTAGAAGTCCTGATATAAAACCGAAGATCACCCTCCTTACCTTGCCCAAAGGTCTACGTCGCTCGTACCTCGCCCCTCGCGTCGTCAAAGCCTCGTCGACACTCCCTACCTCCCAAAATCATCTACGACCCGGACGTCGTTCGAACCTCGCTCACCGCGTCGTCAATACTTCGCCCGACACCCACTTCCTTTCCGAATTCACGTCACGCCCTCTGCGTGCCCAAGCTGCTGAGAAATCGCGCTGGCACCGGAGCGTCGAAAGAACCACTCTAGGAGAGGCTCCCCACCCTATTGGCTACCATCGCCATTCCTAACCGCCTACGCTAGGCGTCTCTACCGTTGCATCGAACGCGTGTGCGCGGTATTCTTCTTATTGCTTAAACTTTTACGCATTGTCTTTCGCTGGATTTCATCCACGACTTCTACTCGAGCTTCGCGCGCATCGCCGAAGTAATCCTCATCACCGCCCTTCTCACCTACCTGAGGATCGCGTATCGCGTCCTTGCCATTGCACCAGAGCAGATTCTGCCTGTGCCGCCCCCTCCACAACATCCCTTGCGCTCCACGACAGACGCTTGGGACTCCGACGAAGAAACTGTTGTCGATTCCGATAGCACCCCCCGGCCTCCCCTCATCCACTTCTCTGACGAGGAGTTTGACTCAGACGAAGAAGTACCCATCCGGGCCTTCGTTGCTAACGCAAACCGACCCCCGTGTCCCAGAAGAGGCTCATCCGGACGACCAGTTCAATTCACTTGGCGGAACCAACCCGCCACCCAATAGAAAATCACGGCTCGCAACTCCCGCACTCGACCGGACTACCATCATTGTCCGGAGTGTTGCCTTTTTACAGTGACTACCGACCCTCATCCCCATCCCCGACATCAGCGAGGGATACTTGCAGGGAAGACACGCCGCCACAACTCACGACGAGCAACTCGTCTTCGCACTTTCCTCATCACCTATCGACGTTACAAGGCCGGTGAACCCGTACAAAGGCACCAGCGCGAACTTCGATACAATCCTGCCCAAGTACCCCGGCGTTAAGACTTTTGTTCACAGGAGCCGAAACTTACGAGGATAAGGGAATAGAGCGAGGAAAAGTTTTTATTTAGATTTTATCAAGTTTTTTTACAATGTCCGGATCGACATCCGCGTCAACCGGGTTCCCTATGGTCTACCCCGAGGTCAAGGATTTCAAGGAGTTCCATCTCCAATACCTCGACTTCCTCGAACGAGAAAAGGCAAACCCGGGAGCTCAACTTGCACCAACAATGCCAGATCCCGACACACAACCCGTCACGCCACGACGAACAAAGGCAGCCGCAGCTGCAGTAATCACCACTCCCGCCGCCCTCGGCAAATCAGTAGTCCAAAAACCGCCACCCTACGACAGCGACAAAGAGACGTACATTCGATGGACGTCACAGTTTACTAACTACTGCCGAGGATTCCAACGCAAACCGACGGACGACGAGAAAATCCAAATGACCTTGGGATTCTTCACCGACGGAGCTGCCGCGGAATTCGCCACCCTCTACATCACTGACGAGGACAACACCTCCCAAAGTTACCAAGAGTTTCAGGAATTACTGGAACAACAATTCAAACCCGTGTACGCGGTCGCCCACGCCGAGACTGAACTCTACGAACTCAAACAAGGACGATTAACCATCGAAGAGTTCGTCACGAAACATCGACAACTCGTCATTCGCGCCGAATACTCGGAAACATTCCAAGGAGGACAGCTCGTACGGCTGCTCCGACAAAATGCGAAAAGCGACATCGTCGAACAAGTACTTCGCACCGACCGAGACGCCAGCACCACGCGCAACAAAGACTACAAGTATTGGTGCCGCATTCTCATCGAAGCAGGTCAAATCCTCGACGAAATCGCTGAACACAAGAAAAAGAGTGCTCCCGCAACCCGATGGGTGCCCAGACCCCAAGTCCGAAACCCGCAAGCGGCACCACCGCCTATCGGACCCAATACCCCTGGAACCTTCGGAGGCGCCGGAGTACCAATGGATTTGTCAAAAGCGCGGTCAAAAGGAAAGTGTTTCAAATGCGCGAAAGAAGGAAAGGACGCACCGTGGCCGTGTGCGACTCACACCCAAATCGGCTTCAAAACAGCAAAAGTTCGCGGCATGGCCGTCGAATACCAAGACCTCGAAGGACTCGAGCAAGTGCTGCGAGAAGTCGAGGAGGATTTTATAGAAGAGGACGAGGAATGAGATCCCCTCGCCCTCAAGGTACGATTCAGAATCAGACTTGTATACTCCGTAGAAAAACGGCGAGGAGCGTTCCTGGCTCAAGGCCAAAGGAAGGCGCGGCGGGGCCGACTAAACCCGTGCTTAATTCTCCTCTTAGATCTACTAACAAGTTTGCCCTTCTGAACGTAGATGAGATCTCAACAGAGTCATCAAAAGACTCACCCCCCTCTCCACCACCGGTTCGGCAAAAGACCGACGAACGTCCGAGGAAACTGTCGGCTAAGCAAAAGCCAAATGTACCTTCGCTCCCCTTGAGCGTTACAGCCTCTGTTCCGTCCGGGGAATATGCAGTCAAGAGACAGCGAACTCGGGCTACTAGCGGTCAAGTAGCTCAATCCTCCCTCGAGCGAAAAGTATCAATCCTCACAAAGGATGATCGTTCGTGGATGGAAACCGTCAAGCCTTGGTCCCATCAGTGGATCAAGCAAATCGCTAACATCACCCCCGACGATCGATTGGAGCGTCATCTCCGATCTTTCGTCCACGACTCCCGATGCTCCGAGGTCGATGCTGAGCTAATCGCACACCTCCGGGACGCATCACACGATGCTGCAGAGTTCATGCTCCTTGAACTCTCGCAGAAACCCCATTACGTCGACAAAAAACCCTCGCCTAATGCCTTCGAAGTCAAAGTAAACATTGCAACCCCGAGTGGTGACAACACCTCCGTCCTTGCTCTCATTGACTCAGGATGCATGGCATCAGCCATCGATCAAAGATTTGTCACAAAACACCAACTCGTGCAGGAACCGCTACCACGTCCCATACCCGTATACAACGCAGATGGAACAAAGAATGAAGGAGGATCAATTACGCATGTCGTAAACCTTGAAATCAAAATCAATGACCACGTCTCAAAAATCCCCTTCTCGGTAACGACCCTCTCCTCGCAAGCCATGTTCCTAGGCTTCGACTGGCTACGACAATATAACCCTCACATCGATTGGCAAAAGAAGACGATAACATTCCCCGAAGAGACTCATCTGCTGTGGCGGCACGAAGAGCTCGACGAAGGAGACCGACTTTTCCAAGTCGAAAACAAGTACATCGCCACATTAGCTACCGACCTCGCGGCTGCGGCTAATAAAAAGAAATCGGAATTAACTTTCGAAGAAACCGTCCCCGCCCATTATCACGAATACCGGGACGTTTTCGACAAGGAAAACTTCGACACAATGCCACCGCGACGACAGTGGGACCATGCAATCGAACTCAAGCCAGGAGAGCATAAAGTCGACTGCAAAACATACCCCCTGTCTCTCAAGGAACAAGAGGAACTTGATGCGTTTCTCGAAGAAAATCTCTCAACTGGAAGAATTCGCCCATCCAAGTCTCCATTCGCCTCACCCTTCTTCTTCGTCAAGAAAAAGGATGGAAAACTCCGCCCCGTTCAAGACTACCGACGGCTCAACGATATCACCATAAAGAATCGATACCCTCTACCTCTCATAGAGGAAATCACGCAGAAGTTACGAAAAGCCAAATACTTCTCGAAGATGGATATTCGTTGGGGATATAACAACGTGCGGATGAAGGAAGGTGACGAATGGAAGGCAGCCTTTAGGACTAACCGAGGGTTGTTTGAACCCTTAGTAATGTTCTTCGGGCTCACCAACAGCCCCGCGACCTTCCAAACAATGATGAATCACCTCCTTCGCGACCTCATCAATCGCGAAGTAGTGATAGTGTATATGGACGACATTCTCGTCTTCACCAAGGACCTTGACGAGCATCGCCGTGTCGTCAAAGAAGTACTCGAAATCCTCCGAACCCACAAACTCTCATTGAAACATACGAAGTGCGAGTTCGAAACAACGACTACGGAGTACCTAGGACTCATCGTATCCGACGGACACATAGCTACCGACCCTACCAAGGTGGACGCAGTCCGCACATGGCCCGTACCAACCACTCGGACTGCCGTACGATCTTTCCTCGGATTCCTCAACTTCTTCCGTCGTTTCATCAAGGATTTCGCCGCCATCGCTCGACCTCTCAACAACCTTACGAGCGAAAAAACCGAATTTGTCTGGACTCCCGACTGTCAACAGGCATTTGACAGGCTTCGGGATACCCTTATCAATGCCCCAATTCTCGCGCTCGCCACCGACTTCGATCCCTTCCGAATCGAAACCGACGGATCAGGTGTAGGTCTCGGAGCCATCCTTTCGCAATTCCAAAATGCGAAATGGCATCCAGTCGCCTACCTATCTCGGTCGCTCATCCCTGCGGAACGCAATTACCACGCAGCCGACCTTGAATTCGCCGCCATTATCGAAGCCGTCACGCAATGGCGCCACTTCCTCCTCGACGCTCACGTCCCCTTCGAGATCTTAACTGATCATCGCAACCTCACGTACTATTCTATCCCTCAAGATCTCTCACGCCGACAAGCGCGGTGGAATCAAATAATGCACGAGTTCCACTATACCATCACACACCGCGCAGGCAAGACCAACCCAGCGGATCCTCTATCCCGGAGGTCAGACTTTGAAGAGGGGGTACAACAGGATAACAAGGGCGTCACCGTTTTTCTGCAACTCGCGGACTCTCCCCATATTTACTTACAGCAGAATCATATGTCGCTGGCTGTGGAGAACGCAGCGACATCCGACGACGAATACGAAACCATGGACGTAATTATTAATAAAGTTATCACTTCTCCTTTTTCATCTTTCACAAACGCTATAGATATGAGAACGCTAGCGGCAATGCGTGTAGCCGATGAAACCACTGACATTGACTCTCAGATACGAGTACGACAACATCTAAAAGACGCTAAAGTAGTACGCGCATCTGCGCAATCTCACCCACACTTTTCTATTCGTGATAATCTTATTTTCTTTAAAGACGCTTTATACGTACCAAAGGATGAGAAACTTCGGACTCAAGTACTTAGACATTTTCACGACTCACCCCTCGCAGGACACCCTGGAGTACGAGCAATGACGAGGAAGCTTCAGGCCAGCTACTACTGGCCCACCTCGGCGAAGGAAATCAAGGCCTATATCAAGGGATGTGACCACTGCCAAAGGAACAAGTCACGAACGGACGCTAGGCATACGCCGCTACATCCCCAAGCAATACCCAGTGCTCCATGGCAACACATTTCTTTGGATCTAATCACCCCACTACCCGAATCTAACGGCCGCGACTCTATACTCGTCATAGTCGATCGTTTTTCAAAAATGATCCGACTCTTCCCCGTTAACGCTACCATTACCTCTCGCGGAATCGCCACCCTTCTCCGCGACGAAATATTCAAACTCCACGGAATCCCGCAAAAAGTCATTTCCGATCGCGGACCGCAGTTCGTATCAGGCTTCATGATCGAACTATACAAATTACTCGGCATCGAGGCTAATCCATCTACGGCTTTCCACCCCCAAACCGATGGGCAAACGGAACGGTACAATGCGTGGGTAGAACAATACCTACGCATCTATGTCAATCACCGACAATCTGACTGGGCTTCTTGGCTCCCCATGGCCGAGTTTGCGCACAACAATACCCCACGCTCTACTACCCAACAGACACCGTTCATGCTTAATTACGGACACGAGCCCTGGACTGGACAAGGCAGACAAAGATCGTTACGCAACAAAACAGCTGAGGAATTTGCCAAACAGATGACAAGGATGCGGAAAGCGTCGGAAGAAGCCCTTCATCTAGCGGCTGATGACATGAAGCGGTATTACGACCGAAAGACGAGAGAAGCACCGGAGTATCGTAAAGGAGACCTAGTCCTCCTTGAGGCATCGCACATCCGAACCAATCGACCCGCAAAGAAGTTGGACCAGAAACGTTTCGGTCCTTTCAAGGTCGTCTCCAAGGTAGGAGTCGCATCCTACAAACTAGACTTACCCCACGGATGGCGAACCATACACCCGGTCTTTCACGAGTCCCTACTCCACCCTTATCATGCGCCAAGTCACCCGTCACAACAAGTCGATCCGCCACCGACACCAGATCTCGTCGACGACATTCCTGAACAAGAAGTCGAAGAAGTTATCGACTCTCGGAGGCGAGGAGATAAGGTTACTTACTTGGTCCACTGGAAGGGGTTTCCGGTCGAAGAAGACGAATGGATCGAAGCAGATGAATTACCCCACGCACAAGACGCCGTCAGACGATTCCATCGCAAACATCCCACGGCGGTGCGACCGACTCAGAAGCTCAAGCTACGGTCTATGAATGAGGTCCTCTTACCCCATGAACCCGTATGCACATGTCCCTCGTGCACGGGAACGTCTACGTTCGACGACCCAGGCTTCAAGGAGTTTCGCAAACAATTCAAGCGCTTCGACGACTCTTTCTTCGAGATACCACCAATCGACGCGGACGTCGATCCTTAGAAGGGGGATTATGTCAGGATTTTATCTTATCTTATCTTTTTCGCATTCACATGACGCTTACATACGCTCACACGTGACTTCATGACTCATTCCATATCACGTGGCGACGGTC
>JBBPMJ010000883.1:0-12777 GCA_038090255.1 Austroboletus niveus | reverse complement strand
CAAATTTGAGAAAACCATACAATATTGTGGATCCCCATCCTTCCATTTCTTTCTGATTCAATGAAAAGGATATTCCACAGAAGAAGACTCTTGAGAACCCAAACTGAATTTATGGAACTCCAGTCCCCTTCTCAACAACTATAAATGTCCCCACTTGATTTTCTTCCTCTCCATTCCAAAAAAAATCACTCATAGTCATGTCTATTATCTTCTCATCCCCCTCTCCCTCTCCCAGTGATGTTCTTTCAAACATTGCAATGGCTGGCTGGTCTATGACCAGTATCTGCCTTTTCCATTGTGACACCAGGCTTATGATATCATATATGGTTGATGTTATGTGTATGCAACATCTAGTCTCAATTCAGTGTTTCCTTAGAGGTAAGAAAAGGTCCTATAGAGATCCAGTAATGTGAAAACTCTGCTGAGGCTTAATACTCAGGCAGGTCAGACTAAATACTGTATATAATTGCACAGATTTAGCTAAGGAATATGAAATATCTAGTGACTAGTTATATATTTCCTGATAGCCAATAGAAAGGGGGTGGGACTTCATAGACTAAAGGGGAAAAGGACAATGAAACAGCAGTAAGTAAATGTACATGGGTCCATGTAACACAAGGAGGAGATCAGGGACCTGAATCTCAGAAGAATGAGATCAGGGAAAAGGGTCTGTAATGAAAATAGAAAGATCACCAAGGAAAATCATTGTCAGAGATAACTGGAATGATTATGGAATTGTTTAGCATATAATCAGAAGAGAACATTGTCCATAATGGGGCCTCAGGGAGGTATTTGTATAAGTCCACTGAATTTGTAACAGTTAAATCTAGATAAATATTGCATCTAGCATGCTTGCCTTTGATTTAGATACTGTCTGACCATAAACCATTGGAGATTCTGGTGATCATTCCAGATCTCAAACTGAAATCTAGCTCCTTCTAGATGATGCCTTCATGTTTCCAACATGTACATTACCAAGAGAAGTTCTTTATCTGTGACCAGATAATTTCTTTCCTGGTTATTCATAGAGTAGAAGTAGTAGGTGACTGGATGCCACTTTTCCCTCTTTTGGATTGATAATTTGCACTCATTGCATAGTCTGAAGCATCACATTCCAAACAGAACTGACAATTAATGTCAGGGAAGACAAGCACTGGGGCAGTGATAAATTGCTTTTTAAGCATGTCAAATGCTTCTTGGCATCTTTTGCTTCATATGAATGAAACATCTTTCTTGGTAAGGTCATTTAATGGCCTTGCAATAGAAGCATAGTCAGCAATAAACTGACAATAGAAGTTAGCTAATCCCATGAAGCTTCTAACTCCATGGAGATTCTTTGAGGTTGGCACTTAAAAACCACTTTTACTTTGGTTTTGTCTAAGTAAACTCCATCTTTTCCTACAATCATGCCTAAAAATTTTACTTCTTTGGCAAAGAATATTCATTTTTCCGATTTAATATAAAGATCATTTTCCTCAAGGCAAGCAAGGACCTTCTGTATAACCTTCTTGTGTTCTTCTCAGGAGTTTGTTTTTATAAATATCATCAGGTCATCTATGTAGACAACACAGATATCTTCCATATCAGCAAAGAGTTTGTTCATCATTGCCTAGAATGTAGCTGGGGAGTTGCATAACCCAAAGTACATGACTAAGGGTTTAAAGGCACCATGGAAGCAAACAAAGGCTGCTTTCCATTCATCACCATCTTTGATGTGTACATTGTTGTATCCCCAGCAGAGATCCATCTTCATAAATAACTTAGCCCCTTTTAACTTATCTATCATCTGACCAATCAATGGTAGCAGGTAATCATTTTTCACCATATGCTCATTGAGGTATCAGTAATTCTGTACCATTCTCTTTTGTCCATCCTTTTTAAGAACAAAAAACACTGGTGACATTTGTGGGGACTTAGAAGAGCATACATATGTAACCCTTTCTTAGTTGGTTATCAATGAATGCTGACACTTTTTTTTGTTCTGTCACAGACAAAGATATGATCCTTCTCTTTTTGAGTTGGAACATTTTTTTTAAATCTACAGTGTAATTCCAAGGTTTTCTTATGAGCATCCACTTAGATTCTTCTTTAGAAATGACTTTTAGCCACTTATGGTAGCATTTAGGCACCATTTCTTCTAGAGATTTTTCAGAAGGTTTGAGTGGCACTAAAAAGATCAAGGACTGGCTAGGTTTGGGTTTCATCTCAAGGGGCTTCTAGTGTGTCTGGGAAGAAGTCCTGAGTGGAATGAACAAAGTTCCAGGATATTCAGATGGGTTCTGGAAGTCTGGAGTATTGAAATGGTGATAGAAGTGGTCTTCTAAAGTTGGACAATATGGACAGATCATAAAGGAATATGGAAAGTAGATGTATTCTGTGAAAGTATGGGGAGAGGTCTTTGAAAGGTAAATAGATAGTAGATGGGGGATTTGTCCTCCTCTAGACATAGCTAGGTACAAGTATTTATAGTCCAGGCATTCCCAGGACTGTATACATATGTCAAACATATGTTGAAACATAGATAAAACAACTATAATAAAAGAATAAAGTTGCTAAAGTAAGCATGAAGCACAGGAAACAGAAGATCAGAAGACTGGTGCATGGGAAAGAAGTCCAGAGGTAAGTCCAGAGCACAGGAACAGGAGTCTGAAAGACTGGTAGATGACAAAGAAGTCCAAAATAATGAGATATAAATCTAGAGCTGCTCAAAGCTCTACAGTGCTTCTAGTGTGACACAGGCATAGTAGCCCTCCCATGCTTCCTTCTGCTTATTTTCTTCTTCCACTGCATCACAGATGTAAATAGCGTGATCTTGTAATAGATAACAGCTTCTTGGGCAACATGTCATTTTGACAGTGCCTTTCTGCCAATTGATTTCAGGGTTGTGATATAGCAGCCAGTTATAATTAATGATGAGGGTCATTCCTCCCAGATTGGTAACTTCTGCCATCATATTTTCCCTATGATCATCAAATTCTATGACCAAGTCTGCAGAATGTGTGATATTCCAAATGGAGTTCTTAATTCCGTCAACATTAAATACAGGTATAGGGCACATGAGTTTCTTTATGGGGAATCTATATCTCATGACCCATGCTTCATCTACAAAGAGTCAGTTAGTTCTGCTGTCAAGCAAAGCTTCAACTAAATGGAGAGATTTTAGTGTTGAGCTGATGGAAATATTCATTTTAATATCTTTTCTTTGGCATATTGTGCACACAAAGATTTCTTCAGGGAAGTCTGAAGTTTCTTCCTTGATTTGCATGTAAGTGATTTCTTGCATGTTGATACCATCTTTTGGTAGCTTGCCCCACAAGTCATCCATTGAGACCTCTTTTTCTAAGGCTGCTATTTCAGGACTTTTAACCTCTTTCCATCAGGTGGCGTCATCTGTTCCAGTGTGAATTTATGTGCCCTTCTTCAAGCACATTATCTTGTGATCTCCTTGCCAGCCACACTCTTGGCATTTGGGCATGGGGTTTCAGCAATCTTTTGCCATGTGCCTGTCCTTACTGCAGGCAAAGCACTTCTTGCTTCCTTTGGCAGCAGGGTCCTTTGATTGTGTGGCATTGACCTGATGGTCTCTGCTCTTATTTGACCCTTCTTAGCTAAATCGTTGTTGCCCTGAGGCAATTTTGTATGCCTCAATATTCATGACAATATTTTGCATGGCCTTTATCATTTTGGCATATGTCCACCCCTCTTTCCAAGCTGGAACATCTGTCTTTTTATCTTGTCAGAGCATTCTGTCTCCAAGAGATGGGCAGCATGTGAGTTAGCACACTCTACTTGCCAAGCAAGAGTGCAGAACTTTGCCAGGTACATACATGTGAACATCCTGGTTTTCTTGTTTGTATTTTTCAGGGGCATTAATCACCCATTCCTTTTTGAGAGTGGGTCAGAATAACCCCTCTATCTCCTTGCAGAGGTAACTCCAGTCCATCAACTCGGAGTCCCCATTTGTGAGCTTCCTAAGCTCCATTTCAGCATAATAGCTCCCCTTTATGCCCCTTAGACAGGAGAGCATGGTGTATGCCCAGTTTTTTGTGGCTTGTGGGTCCGGGTGTCCCATGCTATCAGTCAGGTGGAAGTATCTTGGCATGGCATCAAGCCAAGCCATCATCTTTATCCACCATTCTTCAAATTTGGCCTTTGAACTGTCATAAGTTCCAGGATCCATAAAAATTTCCACTTTAGAGCCCTCCAGGAACTCTGTGGTACCATGGGATGATTCAATGGTAGGTCTTTGTTGGGTGGCCTCATAGGCTGTCTCCACTCTTCTTTCTGCATCCTATACCATGGCCAGGAGCTGATCATTTTGAGCTTGTAAGCTTAGTACTTGTGTCTCTAAGTTGAGAATCACAGCCATGAGCTGGTCCCAACTATAGCTTTCTTGTGTGTTAGTCAGACTCAACATTGTGGGTAAGGTCAAAGAGAAGTGTGTTTAACTCTTTGATCTTTCTTCTTTTTTCAAGCTCCTTAGCAACAGCATCTATTCTCTGAGGGTCTTTCTCAAGGCTGTTTAACCAAGAGTCTATCAGGGCACATTGCTACTGATTGTATTTGTATAAAGGAATTTTGGGAGTACAGCTAGTAGTTGTTAAGTATGGATCTGTTGGGATCTGGATAGTGAACTCTAGAACATCAGAGTTGGTCAGAGGAGATAGGAACTTTGGCTTCACCTTATGTGGTGCATCCTTGTCCAGTTCCATTGTCCCTAATTTACAAGGGGAGCGGAGCAGAGGTACAGAGTGATAAGAGGTCAGAGGAAAGTTGTCAAGACTCAGTGAGAGAATTCATTGACAAGCTCAATGGTGGAGGAGAGAATGGAGGACAGAACTAAGTTGATATCCAAACTCAAGAACTAAGACATAATACAGTGGATTTATATACAGAGATCAAAGTCTGAATGTAGTAAATCAGGGTCAGAGTGATGGAGGAAACTAAGTACCACTGCTGTGCTGGTCAGTCACACAGCTAGAGCTGTGTGCCTTACCCTGAGCACCACAGTGATGGAATGGAGATTAAACTATGAAGAGAATAAAGGGGAATGTAACATAATGTATATAAACCAAAGAGGAAAGTTTGGATATGGAGTAGTGGAGGACATAGAAGCAGAGTAGCAGAGATGATACACACAGAGGGATGGAGGGGACTTAGTGAGAATCAGGGATATAACAGTATCCCCCTCTTAGGCCTGAACCCCTGAAGGCCAAAGTGACAGCTAGATCCATCTGTGTGATAAGTGAAATTGTGACAGGGTGGATAAGTGATGTGAGAGTGTGCATGGAGTGGACAGCAAAGTATTGTCTAAGTGATTGTGGAGTGAAGTTGGAATTTGCCAATGGGAACCATATAAGGTGGGGGTTGTGCACTTCAACTCATTAACTTTCTTCCCATGTCTTCTACACCCAACAATATCACCAATATCTACACATGGGATGATGTGTGTCTTGTGAAGGACAAGAATGACAAGGATGAAGTCTTTGAAGTAAAGGTAATGGAGTGGTGATGATGTGTAAAAGTGCAGGAGGAAAAGGAGTGCTGACAGATGGAAGAGAAGGTGCAAAAGTGCAAAGAAGAGGTGTGTAAGCACTAGGAGGAGGAAAAGCAGGTGTGGCATGAGGTGGAGGAGGCCAAGCATCACAAACACAAGGATGAGGAAGCTGTGAGGCATTGTGCAGAGAAGGTTATGGTGGAGCAGTGCATGAAGGAAAAGGCAGTGGAGGCCACTGATGCAGATGCAGGGATGAGTACATCAACATGGAGTTAGAAAAGGTTGCTAATCGCCCAACAGGATGAACAGATGCCACCAGTCAGCCTGCCCAAGCCCCACCAAAAGAGCAAGGGCAAAGAGAAGGAGAAGGTGGCCAAGCCACAGATTGACCATGCACTGGACACATGCTACCAGTGCTGCTGCATCAACATTGAGTGTGTGCTGGAACCGGGGAAGAAAGCATTGTTGTGCATGGCATGCATTGGCATTAAGCAATGATGTGAGCAGCTGATGGATGAAGATGACAAGGTTGAGGTCATGGAGAAGCCAGAGCCAAGAAAGCAGAAGGCAGGCAAGGAGGCATTGGGGTCAAAGAAGAAGGCAAGGATGAAGATGGAGGACATGTGGCTCATGGATGGGCTGTGGACAGAGCTCACCAGTGCAATGATGGAAGTTGCTGAGGCCATCTGCAACTTAGTATAGGCCCAGCATCAAGGTACACAGAAGAGGGAAGAAGAGGCAGGCTGGCATGTGAACTGCATGGAAGCCCAACAACTTCAACTTTATGACATGGTCATTGCCCTCTGAAACCTCAGGAAGAAGGGACATGCATCAGCCCATAGAATGGTACAGATGTGCAAGGTATCAAAAGTGACACAGGTAGAAGCAGGGAATGCAGCAGAGTTGGAGGATAAGGTGGAAGAGGAAATAGAAGATAGGAGTGGCACTGGAGATGAAGTGGATGTCAAAGGAGAGAACATGGAGATGGGTGGGCAGTAAGACCCTAAGGATATTGTACTTGTAGTTTCCTTTTTGTAATCTTTTCTTTTTGTAAAATTTCTTTCTCTTGTTCTAATGTAAGATAATCAATGAAAATGAGATGGAGTAAAATAGAAATCAAAGAAATATAGCAGAGGTTATATGTATACAGAGATATTTGGTGGACTAACTAAATGGAGAAAACTGAGAAATTTAAGTAAGCAGAGGAAAACAGAATCAAGATATATGGGGACCAGGCTTATCTGGATACTGAAGATGGAATTCTGCAACAAGTTTGGAGATGTGATCTAATTCTGTCACAAATAACCAGGAGGTTTCTTCATCGGTACCTTCATAGCTGGACCAATGGACTAGGTAGACAATCTTGCAAGTCTTTTGCTGATGGTCTATCTTGGAGTCAAGGATCTTAGAGATCTCATACTCAGGTTCACTGTCAACCTCAACTGGAGGAGGCAGAGGTTGGATGTGATTGGGAATGGTATTGGGGACTGAAGATTCTAGTTGTGAGATATGAAAGACTGGGTGAATGGACTTCATAGAGTTGGAGAGACAGAGCATGAAGAAGACAGAGCCAGCTTGCATGATAATTGGATACAGACCTAAATTCTTCTTGGAGAGCTTTTTAGACAGGCAAGTTGAATTAAAATACTTTGCTTTAATGAAGACCAGATCTCTGACTTTAAAGTCAGGGGCCAGAGATCATTTCATATCAGCAGGTCTTTGGTATCTCTTCTGTGCTGTGGCTATTTTTTCACAGAGGAATTCATGAAGGGAGTCAAGGTCAACTGAGTATTCTCTGATGCGGGCAGAGGTAAGATTGTGAACAGGGTGGACGGAGATGTTGAGGTGATAACCCTTGTTAGTGAAGAATGGAGAGATGTCAGTAGTTGCATTCAGAGCATTGTTGTAGGTGAACTCCACGAGAGGCAGGAGTTCAGCCCAGTTGTTCTGCTGATAGTTGCAATAAACATGGAGGTACTGTTTCAGTGTCTGATTCATCTGCTCAGTCTGTCCATCACCCTTAGGGTGATATCTGGAGGTAAAGTGGAGGCAGATATCGAGCACCTTGTCAAGAGAGCAGAAGAAATGGTATACAAACTTGGAACCTCAGTTGGATGTGATGTGGGATGGTACTTCATGCTTTGAGAACACATGAAGTAAGAATAGCTTGGCCAACTCCAGGGAAGTCACCTTGTTGTTCATCGGAATGAATATACATTGTTTGAAAATGCAGTTCATGATAACAAGAATGGCAGTATGACTAGAGGAGGCTGGGAGTTGCTCAATGAAATCCATAGATATGGAATTCCATGGCTTCTTGGGGATTGGGAGCTGTTTAAAAAGCCTGTAGAGCTTGTGCCTCAAAACTTTCACATGAGCACAGGCAGTATAAGAGGATATGTATTCTTTGATGAAGATATGGATGCCTGGCCAGATATATTCACAGTGTATGAGTTCCAGAGTGTGGTTTTGACCAAAATGACCAGAAAGGGGATGATTATCTTGAAATGGAGAACACAGAGATGGAGGTCATTGATGTCAGGCACATATATGCAACCATTGAGATGGAGGTAACCATCTGTGTCAGCAGTCCAGCAGGAAGTGGAGGGAGTTTCAGAAACAGGGTTGAAGAAAGGGTTGGGAGATCCAGTCATGTATATAGCGGCAAGAGAGTTGGATGGGAGAGTGGAGAGAATATCACTGTGAAGCTTCTCGAGGTCAAAGAGAGTACTTGCACAGAGGACAGAGAATGCAAGGTATGTATGTAGCTCAGGACACAGCAAGTTGCTCTTGGGTGAAGATGGGGTGGAAATTGTGTGGATTGACTTGAGCATAGTTCTTATCCCTCTCTTTGGAATAGATGTCTCAGCATCTAGTGAGGGCATTGGGTTTAGTGCCAAGTCAGCCAGGGCAGAAATAGACAGTCATGTTAAATTGGAAGAGGAACTTCGACCAGCAGGCTTGCCAGTGGGTCAGGAGTTTAGTGGTGGCAAAGTACTCTAGGTTTTTATGGTTGGTGACCACATCAACTGGAGTCGCAGAGCCTTTGAGGTAATGCTGCTAGGTATGGAATGCTTCATGGATAGCTAACAGTGCCTTATCATGAGTGTTATAGTTGAGCTCCAGGGAGATCAATGTCTGAGAGTAGTAGGCAATGGGATAGACTTTTGCATTGGGGCACTTCATGGAAAAAATACCTGTGATAGTGTAGTCAGAGGTGTTGTCATATCCCAGAAATTCACTAAGTCAACTCCAGACTCCTCTGGCACTATTTGGTCATCTCTGGTGACTTTACTCCCATATGTTCTCCTCTGATGTCTCCTTCTACTCTGCATATGTTATGTTATGTTACTTTCCTATGCTCTCTTGTATTCCATTTAGTTAGTCTTCATTCCATTGTGTGATGCTCAGGGTAGGGTACACAGCCCCAGCTATGTGATGAACTGGCACTGCACCGGTACTTTGCTACTTCCATTCCTCTAACTCATACCATACTTATTTCAGACTTTCCTCTTTTATATATAAACTCCTGTACTCTGTTTTAGTTCCTGCTTCTCCTCTCTTTGCCATTGATCTCATCTCAGTGTTCTCTTGTCTGAGTCTTGATAACTCACCTCCAACCCTCTGACCCTCTGGACCTCTAGTCTACCCTGTTCATAAATCAGCAACATCGAACTTGGGCAAGGGTACACCACATAAGATGAAGTCAACATCACTCCGATCACAGTACAACTCTGGTGTTCCAGAGTCACATACCCAGACCCCAGCAGAACTGGACTTAACAGTATATTTGAACTCACACATGTTCAAGTTCCTCCATCCATCTTTTCTATCCTATCACCACATTATTTGACAACCACCCATGGCTGCCCATGTCATGCAGACTTGCTCTCATTCTTGAAGAACCCAGGAATGTGAAGTAGCTGCTCAGCCAGACCTATTTTCTTTCTTTGCCAGTTCATGCCATACTCCAGAAGTTGTAAATCAATTCCAAAGCTTTTCTGCTCATTGACCAATTCCTTCTATCTCTCGTGCATGCTTTCCACCACTTAGTGCACACATTGAAGAAGCCTCTGGATGTGACAATGAAACAGAAAAAGCTTTCTCTGGTGGTTTTGACACACTGCCTCTGCATTCACCTCCAGGCCACAGTGATGGCCCTAATGGTGACCTAGATGACAACAGTTCAGACTACTGTAAACAAGACAACTTCAGACTATCTGGCAAAGGAAATAATGAATTCTCCAGAGGCCCTCCTGGCCCCAAAGGATACCCAGATAATGGCCCCAGAGTTCAGGACAGCAATGAAGACTCCAGCAACAATAATCTCTGAGATGTGTTTATCAATTTGGCTAATGCAATCAGAGGGCTGTTGCACTCTAACTGCCACCTCAACGACTCTGGAAGCCAGTGCACAAAAGTTTGTGAAGCAGATCAATTTGATGGTAGAGAGCCTTACAAGCTTCAGACTTTCCTTGTCCAGTGTGAACTCAATTTTCAGAACTGGCCTAGGGCATTCCAGACTGACTGCATTAAAGTCACTTTTGCACAGTTCTACTTAAAAGAAATGAAGAAATGGTTCTAGAATGGTTTGAGCCTGATCTCCTTGATACATACCGGAGATCTTGTATATCATCCAAACTGGATAGATAGTTACCAGGACTTTATTCTTGAGTTGAAGAACAACTTTGGACCCCATGACCCTGTCGGAGATGCCAAGCACCAGCTTGACAACCTCAGCATGAAAGACACACAGTGTATTAATATTAATAAGTATATTGTAGAGTTTAACTGGACCACTTTGCAAGTCCAAGGCTATGGAGAAGGTGCACTCTGGCACCATTTCTATAACAGCCTCCTAGACTGGATCAAAGATGATATCTTCTGCATTGGCAAGCCACCCACTCTTACCAAACTCTGACATCTTGTACAATCCATCAATGTGAGATACTGGAAGAGAAAGTCTGAGGTCAACTGCCAGCAGAAGAATTCTGGCAATCAAAAACTCATCTCTGATAACAAGTCTGGTAGATCCAAGCAGAAAGATTTCAAAGGAAAATCAGCATCCATCACTTCCACTTCCAGTATCTCTGGTATCTCCACCTCTTCCCCGAAACCTGACCTCTTCTCAAAGCTTGGTAAGGATGGCAAGTTGACTGCTGCTGAATAAAAGCAATGCTTCAACAACAAGTTATGCATATTCTGTGGCCAAGGTGGACATGTTGCCAAGGACTGCCCCCAGTCTACATCTCAGGCAGCCAAAGTGCATGCCACAAAGCCAACTCCAGAAGCTAAACCAGAGATCTCCACCAAGGCAAAAAAATAGAGTGCAACCTCCAAAGCTCTGCACAGCCAGATGGTCATGTTAACACCATATGTGCATCCAAGAAGATCCATCTCAACACATCTGCTCTCCCTGATCCTCAATTGCTTATGCCTTTTATTTCTTTAGTCACACATGACATTGCTCCATTCCCTGCACTTGTAGATTCAGGATCCTTCAATTGTTTCATAGATATGAATTTTGTGAATAAACATAACCTGTTCATCTATACAGTCCCTTTGCTCCTTCTTCAACTCTTCAATGGCACTTCAAACTCAACCATTACTCAAGCCCTCAACCTCTCTGTCCTCTTTCCAACCAGTGATATCACCCTAACAACATTTTATGTCACTCCGCTAGATGGCTCCTGCTTCTTAATCCTTGGACACAACTGGCTCATCTGCTACAATCCATTGATTGACTGGGTCTCAAGCAGTATTTATTTCCACCCTACTCAGCAGTCCAGTCCGGCATCACTGAGCTCATCCCTGACACCTAAGGCTCCTCCACTTCTGGTTGTCCTCCCCACCAATACACTGCATTTCCCTGAGCTTAAGGCTCCATCCATTGCACTTATCAACACTCCAGCATTTGCTTTGACCTGCCACCTTCAAGGCTCCATTCAGTTCAGTCTTCAACTCTGCCCTCAAGAAGGTGACCTCTGAGATGCAGCTATCCAACCCCCAGAACAGATTGACCTCTCTGGAGTATCATGACTTCTCCAATGTGTTCAGTAAACAACAGGCTGATACTCTAGCCCCTCACCATGAGCATGACCTCAAGATCAATCTGGAGAAAGGTATCTCCCCTCCACTCAGCACCATCTACTCTCTCTCCCCTTCCAAGCTTGACTCCCTCTGTGCCTTCCTTGATGAGCATTTATCTATCAGCTTCATTCATCTCTCTTCCTTCGCTCATGCTGCTCCAGTCCTCTTTGTTCACAAGAAGGATGACTCTCTCTACCTTTGTATTGATTTCTGAGGCCTTAACAAAATCACAAAGAAAGACTGCTACCCACTTTCCCACATTTCCAACCTCCTAGATGCTCTGAGTCATGCCAAGATCTACTCCAAGATTGATCTCTGGCATGCATATCATCTGATCCATATCACTGAAGATGATAAATAGAAGACTGCCTTCTGCACTTAGTATGGCTCTTATGAATGGCTTGTCATGCCATTCAGTCTCATAAATGCCCTGGTGGCATTTCAGCAGTTGTCAATACTATCTTCACTGATTTACTTGATGTCAGCATGATTGTCTATCTTGACAATATCTTAATCTTCTCTGAAGACATGGCCTTCCACAAGAAGCATGTTAAGGAAGTTCTCTGACACCTCTGGAAGCATGACTTACAGTATATGCCAAATCCAAAAAATGTGTGTTTCACACTGACTCTATCAAATACCTCAGATACCAGATATCTCCTGCCGGACTTATCATATCTCCAGACAAGATCCAGTCAATTCTTGACTGGTCTGAACTCCAGAAGGTCAAAAACATCCAGTCATTTTTAGGGTTTGCCAACTTCTACTAAAGATTCATCCACAATTATTCCGATATCATTGTTCCTCTTACCTGCCTCACCCGCAAAGGTGTCCCCTGGACTTTCACCAATGCATGTCACTGTTAAGTACGGGTCCGTCAGGGACTGGGTAGCGAACTCCGGAGCGCCAGAGTTGGTCGGAGGGGGTAGGGACTTCGGCTTCACCTTATGTGGTGCACCCTTGTCCAGTTCCGTTGTCCCTGATTTACGAGGGGAGCAGAGCGGAGGTACGGAGTGACCAGAGGTCAGAGGAGAGTCATCAAGACTCAAGCGAGAGAACTCGTTGACGAGCTCAATGACGGAGGAGAGAGCAGAGGATGGAAACTAAGTTGATATTCGAACTCAGGGGCTAAGACATATTACAGCGGGTTTATATATGGAGGTCAAAGTCTGAATGTAGTAAAGTCAGGG
>JBBPMJ010000882.1:0-12816 GCA_038090255.1 Austroboletus niveus | reverse complement strand
TGGAGAAAGCTACAGCCTTCACCCAGCAACATGATCAGATTAGGGATGTTCGAAAAGAAAGAGTAGGCTCTGGAAGAAACAAACAGGACCCTCATGCAATGGACATGGATATCTTACAGTTCACCTCTTTAGAACAATGGATACTCTCTCCTACCAAATGAGCTTGTCACATCAGGAAGAACAGATGCTTCATCTGTCACAAAGTAGGGTATTCCACTCAAAACCAACCAAAGAGAGGAACTCCTCCTCCTCCTTCTCCTCCCTGCCTCCCTCATCACCTCAGAAGAGTACAAACTCTTGAAACTCAGAAAGGACCAACAGACAAATATGTGAAACAACTAGGTGAGAAACAGGTTGACAAGAAAGAAGTACTGCAGGTACTCAAGGAATGCTTTGAAGAGCCTAAAGATGAGGAGACCATCTTGAAGATTGAACTCAAGGATAAAAGATTCATGGGTTTTTAAAGAGGGGACAGAAAGTGGCTAACTGCTACCCTAGCCTTTCTTCTGTACTTATATCAAGTGATTCCAAATCAATACTCATTCCTATCTCACTTGAAAGACCCAGAAGAACCATCACCAAAACCACCGCCTTAATTGAGTGTGGAGCAACAGGATCCTTTATTGATCTAGACTTTGCATGAAGATATTTGTTACCTATGGAACAAATAGAAAGATTTATTGGAGCCATCAATGCTGATGGAACTGCCAATCAGGCAGAACTCATAAGATTTCATACAATGCTCACCTTCCATATTGTAGGTATTATAAAAACACAGACGTTTCACCTTCTCCCAGCGAGCAAAGAAAATGTTATCTTGGGAATGAATTGGCTCAGGGAACAAAACCCCAACATCAACTGGGCAACTGGAAAAGTAACTCTCTCTATTCCAGATCAAAATCAGAAATCTATCCTGAAGGATAAAGATGAAGACGAATGAAGATACCTTATCAGGTATCTTTGAAAAGATCCAGACTTCAAACTTCATGCTGCCTACTGTGAATGGTACAAGACCATGGAGGAATATATCCTCAAAACCACATGTTCCACCAAACTTGAGATGGAAAGGAAGAAAGAAAAGAAGGAACTACCCCCTGAATACCAAGAGTTCAAGGATGTATTTGAAGAAAATCCCTCAAACATCCTACCACCATCCCAACCCTATGACCATACTATGAAGCTGAAAGAAAGCTTTGTTCCTCAAAGAGCAAAGGTCTGTCCCCTATCCATCCCAGAAAGAGAAGCATGTAAAAAGTTTGTGGAAGAAAACCTAGCAAATGGACACATAAAACCATTACAATCTTCTCAAGCTGCTTCATTCTTCTTTGTCGATAAGAAGGATGGAAAACTATGCCCTTGTCAGGACTACAGATATTTCAATGAACATACAGTCAAGAATACCTATTCTCTACCAAATATCCAGACTGTCATAGAACAAATAGGAGACTCATCTATCTTTACCAAGATGGATATCCAATAGAGTTATCACAACATCCAGATAGTACCAGAGGACCGATGGAAGGCTGCCTTCATCACCTCTTTTGGACTCTTTAAACCAACCATGATGTTTTTTGGAATGTGTAACTCCCCAGCCACATTCCAGGCATTCATGAATGATGCCTTTGCAGACTACCTAGCAGAAGGATGGCTCATCATTTACATGGTCGACCTTGCTGTTCATTCCTCTGATCCTGCAGAACATAAGGAATGAACCATCAAAGTTCTCAAATGACTCCAAAGTTTGGGACTTAGGTGCAAACTTCAGAAGTGTACCTTTGACTCCCCAACTATGGAATATCTTGGTTTGACCATCAGACCAGGGGAACTTGTGATGGATGAAATCAAGCTTCAAGCAATTGAAGAATGGAAACCCCCTATCTTAGTAAAAGCAGTATGATCCTTCCTAGGATTTTGTAACTTCTACCAAAGATTCATCCCCAACTTTGCCCAGAAAGTCACCCCCCTGAACAAACTCACTCAAAAAGATCATGGAAATGGGAAGGAGAGAAACAGAAAGCATTCAAGGATATGAAACAGATATTCTCCACCTCCCCAGTCTTGAAACAGCCCAACCCAGAATGCCTCTACTATGTCATGACTGATGTGTCTTTCCTAGCCACAGGAGAGGTACTTATGCAGAAGGATAGCAATGGAGATCTACACCCATGTGCCTACCAATCCACCACCCTCTCCAGTACTAAATGAAACTATGACATCTATGACCGAGTATGTTACAAGTGAGTGCTCTACCTCCTTGTCATTCCCTAATGATCCAAATGAGGGGCTTCTCTGGAAATGTTACTGGAGTCTATTTCCTGAAGACTTCACCCCTCTGGGCCACATGTCCATTCCACTAATTGATGAACCATGTGATTTCATTCCTCCTTTATACTTAGATTAATTCCATGTGTTTGTATCGCTTCTGAACATGGACCTCTGCTTTCCTGATCTCCTCTCTTTATGGAGATCTAGTTTACCCCTATTTCCACTGACATCATGAGGCCCCAGACTAATACCATGTGTTCCCAGTTATCATTCCTCTTTCATAGGTAATCTGAGATTGTATAAATACCTTGTAGTCACACTTGTACTCCTTAGCTAGATCTGCATAATATGCAGTGTTTAGTCTCACTTCTGCCTGAGTCTGGAGCCTCAGCAGCGACCCCTCAGATTTCTATGGGACATTGTGTCACCTTCAAGGACACACTGACAGTTAGGGGCTCACCATGTGATCCAGATCCTCACAGACCACAAGAACCTCACTTACTTTCAAGCTACCCATCAACTCTCTCAATGACATGCCTGATGGCAAATGTTTCTGCAAGACTTTGATCTTGCAATCACACATATACCTGGTATGCAAATGGCACTGGCAGATGCTCTCTCTCTCAGAGATGAAGTCTCTATGGACATGGATAATGATGAAATGATCCTTCTACTCAAAGATCTCTTTTGTAAAGCCATTGACCTAGCACTTACAGAAGAAATCTCCAATCAACCCTCTCTGATCCCTTTGTTCTTACCACCCTAGAATGCATGTATGCAGATACACCCCCTCTCCCCCAAACCAAACTATCAGACTGGACCTTTGAAAATGGAGAACTTCATTTTCAAGGATATCTCTTTATCCCTGAAAAAGCTCAACAAAAACTTGTCCATGACCTACACTACTCATCTACAGTGGGTCATAAGGGATACTTCCAAACTCTTGCTGCTCTTAAAAAGGACTTCTGGTGGCCAGGAATGTCCACCTTTATACATTGGTTTATTCCAGGATGTGCAATATGTCAAGCATATAAAGTTATTACACACCCCACCTCCCCTTCCCTGATGCCCATTGCCTCTTCAACTCTCTGCCCATTCCAACAGGTCTCAGTGAATCTGATCTCCAGTCTTCCCCCAATTGATAATCTTGATTCTGTTATGGTCATGGTTGACCATGGTCTTTCAAAGGGGGTAAATTTCTGCCCTTGCTCCAAAACAATTGATGCATAGGGAGTTGCTCAACTCTTTTTCGACCATGTCTTCAAATGGTTCGGACTTCATAACTGAGTCATCTCTGATAGAGGACCACAATTTGCCTCTGTATTTGCCAGGGAGCTGGCCTGATTACTACAATATGATGTCACCCTATCTTCTGCATACCATCCACAGACTGATGGAGAAATGGAACATCTTAATTAAGAATTGGAAACCTATCTTTGGATTTTTTGTGACAGATCAATGGATCAATGGGTCAAGCTTCTTCCATTAGTCAAATTTCATCATAACTTGGCTACCCACTCAGTTACTTGGCAATCTCCATTTGAGTTAATTATGGGGTATCAACCCTGAGCCTATCCACCAATCAGAAAGACCTTTGTTCCAGAATTGGAAAATAGACTATCCAAATTAGAAGATTCTCAGAAAGAAGCCTTGGCAGCTCATGAATGAGCCAGGACCTTCATGGAATGACAAAAGAAGACCTCCTTCACACCATGGAAGATTGGAGCCAAAGTCTGGTTTGAAGCCACCAATCTAAGAACAAACTACCTCACAAAGAAGTTAGCTCCAAAACAAACTTCCATTGATCTCCCTTGGAATTGGTAAATGGAGAAGAGAAGTGGGAAATTGATACATAAGATCATTGTCCATAGGGAAAGAAAGGGAGCCTGCCAATTCTGCATCTGATGGAAGGTATATGGCTCTGGTGACAACACTTGGGAACTGGAACCAAACCTGGTCAATTGGAGGCCCTCGAAATCTATAAATGCTCCAGAAACCTCTAAGGTGTTTTCCATAACATGACATCCCCCACCAAATACTCCATTGAATCTGCCCATGAATCCTCAAGACTCAATGCCCCCTGCATTCTCCCTCTCATGTCTGGAATCTTCATTTCTGAACTACCTCCTGTCTGAGGGCATTGACACCCCCCTGTATTTCAAAACACCCTCCTGGTATCGGTCCTTGAATGCCCTGCCCTCTACCACCATGTCATCTCTCACTTCCTCTATGATAAAGCACCCATCTTCCCCCCTTTATCTCAGTCTTTCAATGAATCTCCCTTTCTGTGCAACTCAATCATGAGTGAGCTTGAAAATATCCATTGCCAGGAGACTCTCTTGATTATGCAATCAAATACTCTCTGGCAGAAGGACAAATCCAAATCTGCCAAACTCTCGCAGACCTTGGAATCTTCTGAATCATCAATACCTTCTCTTGAGTTACTATGGCCCCCTACCTCCAACTCCTTCTTTGTGCCCTTACTGAAGAACAAGGGAAACACTACCTCCATGACTTCCCCCATGATCAACTTGTCATTTCACCCTCTGTCACCCCCATCCTCAAGCATTTTGATAGGTTCATTTATGCCAGGAATCCCCCATCATGGAAAGCATTGGGCCCTTACTTGAAGGAATTGCCATGGCTAAGAGGAGAATTAAAGATTCAGCCCTATAAATCACTGAAGGACTGGCCTCATCCTCCATCCCCCAAACCTCTGAAGTTCTATCCATTTGAGATGGCCCAAAGAAGTCTGTACTGTTACAAGTATCCACAGTTCCGAAGGTTCCGGAACTGATTCCCACGGTTCCGACGCTTCCGAAGTACCTTCCCGCGGTTCTGAAGGTTCCGGAATT
Source organism: Austroboletus niveus (assembly GCA_038090255.1). NCBI lineage: Eukaryota > Fungi > Basidiomycota > Agaricomycetes > Boletales > Boletaceae > Austroboletus > Austroboletus niveus. The sequence continues at coordinate 7,696 of JBBPMJ010000882.1, read as the reverse complement.
CCGGAACCATCGGAACTCTTTGACACTCTATCAGAATGGAATCCAGAAGATGGACTACCTCCGGAATGCTACTGGACCTTGTTCCCTGAAGACTACACTCCATATGGTCATATGGAGATCCCCATTCTCGACTCACCCTGTTCGTCTCTTCTTCCTCTTTTGTAACTCTTGCCATGTGCTTTTAGAACTGTTTTCGTCACAGACCTCCGCTCCTCCTTTTGCCCCTTCTTTGGGCGACTGTGTCTTCCCCTTTCTGTCACTGACTCCACGAGGCCGTTGTAGCTTACCATGTGTTCTGTCCATCCCTCTTCCGTTCCGAGATGGTTCCGAACTGTATAAATAGTTGCTAGTTATCATGTATATTTCCCTAGCTAGATCTGCGCAATTATACGCAGTGTTTAGTCTCATCCTGCCTGAGTCTCGAGTCTCAGCAGAGAACTTCCTTGGATTTCTATAGGACGTTGTGTCGCCTTTGAGGACACACTGAGACTGGACGTTGCGCAAGCGTAACATGTACCATCAGTTGAAGGAAACGAGGGACAGAACATAATTCCAGATAAAGGAAAAGAAAAGAGAAGGAAGAAGCATCACCCAATCCCTTACCCATCCCCCCTAGAACTACTCCAGGACCAACTCACCAATCCAGGAAGTCCAATTGACTTGCATGCCTCCAATGTAGAAGTGTCCAACATCTCTGCCCCAACTGCCCCATTTACCAATGTCCCTTCTGCAACAAGAAAGCCCCTGGATGTATCCAATGAGAATGTCCTTTGAACCAATGCACCTCTTGCAATGGATTCAGACATTCCTCCTCTGAATATTACAAGTCCAGTGGACTTATACAAATACCTCCCCAAGGCTCCGCTATGGACAATGTTTCCTTCTGATTCTACTTTAGAAGATTCCATAATCATTCTGGTCATCTCCAATGATGATTTTCCTTGGCGACCTTTCATTCTTCATTATGGACCCTTTCCCCTAATCTCATTCTTCTGAGATCCAGTTTCCCGATCTCCTCCTTGTGTCACATGGGCCATGTACATTTACTTACCACTGTTTTGTTTCCTTTTCCCTTTTAATCTACAGAGTTCTGCTCCCTTCTTATTGGCTATTTGGGAATGTATAACTAGCCACTAGATACTTCATGTTCCCTAGCTAAATCTGCACAATTATATGCAGTGTTTAGTCACTCCTGCCTGAGTATCAAGCCTCAGCAGAGTTCTCATACAACTGGACCTCTATAGGACATTGTCTCATCTCCAAGAAGACACTGGATTGAGACTAGATGTTGCACACATGTACCACTAAATGCTTTGACCCCAAAGATTGCAACAATGGAGACTCTGCTGGAGGGGACTTTGGGGATTGTTGAAGAAGATCTTCAATGCTTAGAAGAGGGTAATGTTACAAGCAAGTGCTCTACCTCCTTGTCATTCTCTAATGATCCAAGCAAGGGACTTTCCTGGGAATGCTACTGGAGTCTATTCCTCAAAGACTTTGCCCCTCTGGGCCACATAAACATTCCTATTATTGATGAGCCATGTGATTTGACTTTCCCTTCTTACTTAGATTGACTTCACACATTTGTACCACTTTTGGACATGGACCTCTGCTCTGCCGATCTTCTCTCTTTATGGAGATTTAGTTTATCCTTATTCCACTGACATTACGAGGCCACAGTTTGCTACCATGTGTTCCCAGTTATCATTTCTTATTCAGAGGTAACTTGGAACTGTATAAATACCTTGTAGTTGCTCCTGTACTCCCCAGCTAGATCTGCACAATTATATGCAGTGTTTAGTCTCATCCTTGTCTAAGTCTGAAGCCTCAGCAGTGATCCCCTAGGAATTTCTACAGGATGTTGTATTGCCTTTGAGGACATACTGGGACTAGACATTGTGCATGTGTAACACTCCCAGTATCTAGCCTGGGTATACAATTATTGGCATCAACTTGTTACAATTCATTAGACCCCTCTTCTTCTTCCTTACCTTTACTTATCCATGTATACCAAAGGACCTTGATCCTCACTGTTCAAGCCCCACTTGGGTCCTTTTCTTTTACCTTTGTCTTTTCTTTACCACTTACTTATTTAGGGTGACTTTACCAACATTTGTCTGATGCCATCGCATCCATTCAAAGTGACTTCAGCTTCTTCACGATTCCATTACTTTCCATTGCTGACTCACTTTCTTCCTTTACCTACCCTTAACCATTTGGCTTGCATATATAAACCCTCGATACTCTGGTATATTCGCTATCTTTGACCTCCTGCAATCTATCTAGTATCTTGGTTGCCCTTGATCCCCCAGTCCTTGTCCTACTGTTGAGTGGACGCTCCCTTCAAACCCCTTGATCCATTGCTAGCCCTGTGACATCTTTAGAACCTCTGTCAAGGAAGACCCTTGTTGGATTCCTCAATCCTGTTGAAAAGACCAAGGACTGGCTATGTGATTGCAATTAGGATATTGGGTAGGTAAGTATGAGGTTTGGGTTTCATCCCAAGGGGTTTCTGTTATGAACGCTCTTTTTCACTATTTAAAAACTTGCTCATGAACAGGAGTTGAACTTCTGAACTCCTATATAAGGAAAACCCCTATCGGCATAAGGCCACTGGGACTTAAACATTTTCCACCATAACTTATCACATGACTGCTTACATCAGCAGTCTAGACCACAAGTCACATGACTTGTCACATGTCTAAGGGCTAGACCCTTATCTCTTATCTATGATGTCATAATGACATCACACCTCATGTTTTACATGATGCATGCTTCTTTACTTCCTTCTCTCATGGACACACTTCTTTATGACTCATGTCAGCATATCAGCCAATCATGTATTTTCCCCTTACCATGGTATGATATCCCTTTATGGTATTTACACCAAACATGTACATACAGTAGAATAGTATATAAATCCCAGGGCTTTGAAGCTGGATTCCCCAGCTTTGAAGTCTTGGAGATTTCCTCACAAGCTTATTGCTCTAAGGATCAAAGGATCATTCACTTTCATCTCTTGCTTCATCTTTATTTGAGTTGTTTCACTACTTCAAAGCTACCTCAGCACTGTCAAAGGACTCTGCTGTCAAGAAGACTTCCCTAGCTGTTACAAGAACACTAGTCACCTTGCACAAGTGAGCACAGCAAGCCAATACTCTGTAGAGCCTTGTGGGGCATGCTTTGGCGAAGAGGACTAACCTAGTCAAGTGTCCCTTCCCCCTTTCGCAGGTTCAGTCACAGGCTGGGTCGGATACCCAGTTCTAGTTGAGGAAGACTGACAGGCAAGCACGTCGCCTGACCCAAGCAGGGAATTCACTCCCTTCTTGGACCTATCCGTCTTCGACCCCAACAACATCTGGTGGGGCGCAGCACTTGGAAGTGAAGCCGAGAAGATAATCAGGGAGGCTATCAGGGAGGGTAGCACAAGGAAAGAAGTTGGCATGCAGACAGACCCTATCACGGTAAAGAAGCCGAGGGAGTTTGCACATCTTATTCCCAAGGAACCACAACACCTCAGAACTCGGAGGATACACGAGGTCAGCTCTGAGAAACAGCGGTTAGACAGAGCAGTTCAAAGGGGGCCACTACATGTGCAACCCTACTTACGTACAAAGACAAAACTTCAAGGAGTTGCCAGAGGCCTCCTGAAGATATCCCCATACACACATGTCAAGTACTACTAGCCTGTACTTCCAAAAATTCCTTTATATGAATATGATCAGCAGCGACATGCCCTGATAAATTTCTGGTTAAATGGACTTGAGAAAGGCCCTCAGAGAGTAGATGCTCTTGCTGAGGAACTTGAGAGAAGAAGAAAAGTCAAAGAGTTAAAAGCATTACTCTTCAACCCCACCCACAATGTCGAATCTAGTTGATGAACAAGGAAACTATAGTTGGAGTTACCTCATTGCAGTGATTCTCAACTTAGAGACACAAGTACAGGCCTTGATGGCCAGAAACGAGCAGCTCCTGGTCATGGCCCAGGATGCAGAAAGAAGAGCAGAGCTAGCCTATGAGGCTGTCCAACAAAGTGTTGCTGCTGGATCATCCTGGAGTGCACCAGAGTTCCTGGGGGGCTCTAAAGTGGAAATTTTTATGGACCCTGAAACCTATGACAGTTCTAAGGCCAAGTTTGAGAAATGGTGGATGAAGATGAAAGCTTGGCTTGATACCATGCCAAGATTTTTCCACCTCACCAATAGTTTGGGTTGCCCGGACCCACAAGCAGGAAAGAACCAGGCCTATGCAGTGCTCTCCCACCTAAAGGGGGTAAAGGGGAGCTACTATGCTGAAATGGAGCTTGGCAAGCTCACAAACGGAAGTTTGGAGCTGGTAGACTGGGACTACCTGTGCAAAGAAATAGAGGGGCTCTTCTGGCCCACTCTCAAAAAGAAATGGGTGATTAATACCCTCAAAAAATACAAACAAGGAGGACAGGACGTTCACATGTACCTGGCTAAGTTCCGCACCCTCACCTGGCAAGCAGAGTGTGCAGATTCATACACCGCACACTTGTTGGAGACAGGATGCTCCAATGAGATAAAGAAACAGATGTTCCAACTCGGAAAGAGAGGCGGAACATATGCTGGATTAATGAAAATGATCCAGGAGATCAGTACAAACATTGAGGCATATAAAATTGCCACTGGGCAAACAAGGTTTGGCGAAGAAAGGTCAGACAAGGGCGGAGACCAGCAGGTTAATGCCGCACAAACAAAAGCTCCAGCTGCCAAAGGAAGCAAGAAGTGCTTTGCATGCGGCAAAAATGGGCACATGGCAAAAGATTGCCGTAACCCCAAGCCTAAGTGCCAGGAGTGTGGCTGGCAAGGGGATCATAAAACCATGTGCTCAAAGAAGGGCATACAAATTCGCGCTGCCACAGAAGGCACTATCTTATGGGAAGAGGTTAAAAGTCCCAAGATAACAGCCTCAGAAAAAGAGGTCTCAATGGATGACTTGCGGGGCAAGTCAATTGCAGAGATAAGAGCCCTCTTCCAGAAAGAGAAGAAGGGAAAAGGCAAGGCGGCCTGAGAGATCAAGGATCTCAGTTCACCAATAGATTTGAATATTTAGAAGTATTTACTTCTGAGGAATCCCCTGTCGAAGGTGACAGGGTTAAGGGTGGTGGGCTAGCTGAAAGCCACCAGATTAACTTAATCAGAAATGAAGGATATGAAGTTCTCAACAAAAACCCAGTAATCCTTGAAACTGGTTCTCTACCAAAAGATGGTATCGATATGCGAGAAATTGCTCGTATGTGAGTCAAAGAAGAAGCTTCAGACTTTCCTGAAGAGATCTTTGTGCACATGGTTCACCAAAAAAAAAGATATAAAAATGAATGTTTCAATTGGCTTGACACCAAAATCTTTCCATTTAGTCAAAGCTCTGCTTGACAGCGGGGCTAACTGGCTTTTCATAGATGAAGCATGGGTCGTGAGACATGGTATCCCCATGAAGAATCTCATATGCCCCATACCAGTATTTAATGTGGATGAAACCAAAAACTCCGCTGGGAACATCACCCATTCAGTGAAATTGGTCATAGAATTCAAAGGACACAGGGAAAAGATGATGGCAGAAGTCACCAATCTGGGAGGAACTACCCTGGTCATTGGTTATAACTGGCTTCTATGCCATAATCCTGAAATTGACTGGCAGAAAGGCACTGTCAAAATGACATGCTGTAGAGCTTTGAGCAGCTCTAGGTTTATATTCCATTATTTCGGACTTCTTTGCCATGCGCCGGTCTTCTGGACTTCTGTTCCTACACTCTGGACTTACCTGCGGACTTCTTTCCCACACACTGGTCTTTCAGACTTCTGTTTCCTGCGCTCTGGACTTACCTTAGCAACTTTATTCTTTCACTATTGATGTTTTATCTATGTTTTGGCATATGTTTGACATATGTATACAGTCCTGAGAATGCCCAGACTATAAATACTTGTACCTAGCTATGTCTAGGAGAAGGAGGATGAATCCCCCATCTACTACCTATCTACCATCCGAAGACCTCTCTCCATATGTTCATGGAATACATCTACTTTCCACACTTCTTATGACCTGTTCATATCGACCAACTTCAAAAGACCGCTCCTACCACCATTTCAATACTCCAGACTTCCAGAATCTGTCTGGACAGCCTGGACTTCACTAGTTCCACTCAGGACTTCTTCCCAGACCCACTAGGGACCTCTTGGGATGAAACCCAAACCTCGCACTCACCTACCCAACACCCTGGTTGCAACCACACAGCCAGTCCTTGGTCTTTTCATCTGGAGCCCACTGCGAGGGGGCCCAGTGTTTGTGTTGAAGTTGCTGAGTACAAAATTTTACACCTCCATACTGCTGCCTTTACCCATCTTCATCCATCTTGCAACTGTTTCATCACCTCTAACCCCCTTTTGATCTCAGTTACCACTTTTTACACTTTCGGACTTCCATTTCTCCTATTTCATCCACTTCGTAACTGTTTCATCACCCCAACCCCATTTTGACCTCAGTACATAACTGCTTTTTACACTTTCGGACTTCCATTTCTCTTCCTTGTAACTGCTTATTTAAGCTTTCCAATCATTTTATCACTTGATTAGACTTTCTGATCATTACATACACTACTTCCAGACAGGGATCGATCCTGTTACATCATTCCTGATTGCTACCTATCAATTTTTGATCTGCTTTTATTAACTCCGGACTTACATTACCTACATTACGATCTCCAATGCCTCTTGCTGACTTCATTTGCCTGCTTCCTCCCCATAGCTGCTTTGCATGGCAGCAGGAGCTAAGTGGAGTGGAGTTAGCACCCTTTTTGAAATCCATTATAGATCTCGCCCAATAGGTTGGCATTCCAAAGACTGAATGGGTTTGATTAGCCCTCCGATACTCCCCTATTGAGGATAAGGACTTATGGAGCGACCTCCCAGGAGCTACTGAAAGTGACTGGACTTCATTATCACTGCCCTTATCAGCCTCTATCCAGGATGTGACCGGTCTTCCATTCTGGACTTTATTATACCATCTCCTTCACACCCATTGATGTCAATACCTTCCCCCACAATACCAACATCCTCTGCCAACAATAGACCACCCACTTCCCATGCCTCCAACTATAGTCCGGATGGTCTTCCCTATGGTCCGGGTGGTCTTCCACATAGTCTGGGCGGTCTTTTACATAGTCTGGGTGATCTTCCACAGTTTGGCCCTTGCTCAAGTGATATTGTTTCCTCTGATCATGTGTCCAACACCCCTATCCCACTGTCATTGAAATCTGCATCGACATCCCTGCCCCCATCACCATGCTACTCGACATACTCTGGTCTGTCACCGGACTATCTTGAATTTACACCACCAGCTCCACTATCATCTTTGCTTTCTCTACTGACATCTACCGATATGCCAGCCATTTTGGACCCACTGCTGATTAGTATTAGTCCACTGGCATCAGTTTCTGACTCACTGGTCTCTGAACTGTCACTGGACTGTTCTGGACCTTTACTATTCATGCCATCACTGCTTTCTCAACCAACATCTATCAAGGTGCCAGCCGATGTGGACCCACTGCCAATCAGTATCAGTCCTCTGGCATCCATATCTGTCATGTCTTTCTTCCCCACAGCTGACTCGACTTCAGATCAAACTGCATCACCATTGTCACCATTACTTTCACTGTCAACACCTCTTACCCCACCTG
>JBBPMJ010000881.1:0-12833 GCA_038090255.1 Austroboletus niveus | reverse complement strand
TTTCCTTATCATTTCATTACTGCTTACTTATTTAGCATGACTCATCTGCAGTTGTATTACCAACATTTGTTCAATGCCATCACATCCATTCATAGTGACTCCAGCTTTTTCACAATTTCATCACTTTCTATCACTGACTCACTTTCTTCCTTTACCTACCCTTAACCATTTGGCTTGCATTTATAAATCCTTGGTACTTAGATGTATTTGCTATTTTTGACCTTCTGCAATCTACCTAGTATCTGGGTTGCCCTTGGTCTCTCAGTCCTCAACCTACTGTTGAGTGAATGCTCCCTTCGAATCCTTCAACCTGTTGCTAGTCTTGCAATGTCTTTAGAATCTCTGTCAAGGAAGACCCTTGTCAGATATCCCTCAATCTTATTCTCGATGGTCCTCACTCAGAACCCCTCAATCCTGTCATTTCTGATGATCTCTCAGAACCTCTATCAAGGATGCCCCTTGTTAGATCCCTTCAATTTCTGTCAGCTGTATAGTGACAGTAAGCCCTCGAACTTCTACAGGCCACACCCTAACAATGTCAAGCATAACAACACCAAGCCAATTGGTATTTTTACCTTACTGAACCTCCAAACTTTATTGCTAACCACACCCCTATGTCCAGGAGGACATTATTCAAAGTTCCTGAAGAGAGTGCATTCAAATTTTTGCATTTTTTGATTGCCTTTGAGCTGATTTCCATCAATGTGCACATACCAATTGCCATTGGACCAACTGATATGTACTGTTTCTACCCTGGGATTAGTCTGGCATCATTTTCCCACACCCTTTTTCCATCCTGGTATTCATCTGGTATTTGCTCTGACTTAAGAAAAAAATGAAATCTAACACCATTATTTGAATAGTTTAACTATTTAGACATATCTTATCCATTCTTGAACTATTTAGACCACTTTTCTCATGCCCTGAGATGCTCCAACCAACTTTCTTGGCCCTGACATACCTTTGGCCAACTTTGCCACACTCCAGACTATCTTCCAGCCTTCATTTCTTTCACTTTTCCAATACTATTTAGCTACTATAGATCAATTTTCATGATATATGTACTGTCCTTAACCAAGGATATCTTGCAGGAATAGATGATAAAAGAAGACTAATGAAGACAAGCCAAGCCAGAATCTTGCACCTAGGGATCCTCAGAGGAATAGAAGAGAAAGATATATGATGAAGACAAGTCAGGTCAGACTCCTGCATATGTTTTCCATTTCTTTTTCCTTATAGCTTTATCTTTCTTGCTATGTTTTTAGTTTTCTTTTCTTTTTCTTCACCAATCGCTGCTCTGAATAACCTTTGATCTCCCAGGAACTACTTCAAGCCAGTCACCATCATGCCAAGTCAATCATCCACTCTCTGGACCAGCCAAAACTGCTGCACATATCATGGAGCATATGTGATTATCATTTTTAGTGCATCATTACCATTCTAACATGCTTCTATCATTACTTCAAAGCATTTCTCCTGTGATGGGTCCATTTTCCAGCCCCTATATTTTGGCATTACCATCCCCAAGTCCATTATCTAGCTATCACTGACTAGAATCTCTAGTCTGCCCCCTATTGATAATTTTAACTCTGTCATAATTGTGGCTAAACATGGTCTTTCAAAGGGGGTAATTTTCTGCCCTTGCTCTAAAATAATTGATTCCCAAGGAGTAGCTCAGCTCTTTTTTGATCATGTCTTCAAAAGATTTGGGCTTCATAACCAGGTTATCTCTGACAAAGAACCACAATTTGCTTCTGTATTTGCCAGGGAATTGGCCTGACTACTCCAATATAATGTTTCTCTGTCTTCTGCATATCATCCACAGACAGACAGAGAAACAGAACATTTTAATCAAGAATTGAAAATCTATCTCCAGATCTTTTGTGATGGATCAATGAATCAATGGATCAAGCTTTTTCCACTAGCCAAATTTCATCATATCTTAGCTATCCACTCAGTTACTCAGAAATCTCCATTCAAACTAATTATGGGGTATTAACCCCAAGCTTACCCACCAATCAGAAAGACCTTTGTTCTGAAACTAGAAAATAGACTATCTAAATTGGAAGACTCTCAGAAAGAAGCCCTGGTAGCCCATGAACAAGCCAGGACCTTTATGAAATAATAAAAAAAGTCCTCATTTACATCATGAAAGGTTGGAGACAAAGTCTGGTTAGAAGTGACCAATCTTAGGATAAACTATCTTGCAAAGAAATTAGCTCCAAAATGAGAAGGTCTCTTTGAAATTGAAAAAGTAATTTCTCCTGTCACCTATCAGCTCCAACTTCACCCAACCTGGAAAATACATAATGTGTTTCATGCAAGTCTTCTCTCATCATATGTGGAAACTTGGGAGCATGGATTCAACTCCTGTCAGCCTTCCTCAAAACTGATAAATGAGGAAGAGGAGTGAGAAATTGATAAGATCATTACTCACAGGAGAAGAAAGGGAACCCATTAGTTCCATGTTCAATGGAAGGAATATGGCTCTGGTGATGACACATGAGAATCAGAACCAAATCTAATCAACAGTTTGAAAACTCTTGAGGCTTATAAACAATTCAGAAACCTCTGAACTATCCCCTATAACATAACATCCCCTGCTGAATACTCTTTTGAATCAGCTGAATCCCCAAAACTCAAAGCTCCCTGCATTCCCTCTCTCATGTCCAGAATCTTTGTTTCTGAATTACCTCATCTTTGAGGACATTGACTTCCCCCTGTATTTTGAAATACCCTCCTGGTATTGGTCCTTGAATGTCCTGCCCTCTACCATTACATTGTTTCTTATCCCCTCTATGATGAAGCACATATCTTCCCCTTCCTCTCCCTTATCTTGGCCTTTCAAAGAATTTTCCTCTCTGTGCAACTCAATCATGACTGAGCTCAAAGAAATCCAATGCCAGCAGACTCTCTCAATTACTCAATCAAACATTCTCTGGCAGAAGGACAAATCCAAATCTGCCAGACTCTTGAGATCTTGGAATCTTCCAAATCATTAACATCTTCTCTCAATTACAACAATCCCCTACCTCTGACCTCTCCTCTGACCTCTTACCAAAGAACAAGGAGAACATTATCTTCATGACTTTCCCCATGAACACCTTACCATTTTGCCCTCTGTTATCCCCATCCTCAAATAGTTTAACAGGTCCAGCTATGCCAGGAACTCCCCATCATGGGAAGTATTAGACCCCTGCTTGGGGAAATTACCATGGTCAAAAGAAGAATTAAAGATTCAGCCCTATAAGTGGCAGAAGGACTGGCCTTATCTCCTGTCCTCCAAATCCCTTCTACCCATTCAAGATGGCCTGAAGAAGTCTGTACCATTGATTGAGAAAGACAAGAGACAAAGCCCAACTACAAGTAGAGAAAAAGAAAAAGGAAAACAGAAGGAAGCAGTGTCATCTGATTCCTTACCCATCCTCCCTAGAACCACTCCAGGACCAACTTGTTGATCCAGGAAGTCCAACTGACTTACATGCTTCCAGTGTGGAAGTGTCCAACATCTCCACCCTGACTGCCCCATCTACTGATGTCTCTTTTGTTAGCAGAAGACCCCAGAACACATCCAGTGAGAATGTCTCTCAAATTGATGCACCTCCTGCAATGGAGTTAGACATTCCTCCTCTGAATGCTTTGACCCTGAGGACTGCAATGACGACAATGTCATCTATAACAATGGAGACTCCACCAGAGGGAACTTTAGAGGTTGAAGAGGGTAATGTTACAAGTGAGTACTCTACCTTCTTGTCACTATCCAATGATCCAAGCAAGGGGCTTCCTTGGGAATGCTACTGGAGTCTGTTTCCCAAAGACTTTGCTCCTTTCAGACATATGTCTATTTCTATTATTGATGAACCATGCAATTTCATCTTTCCTTCTTACTTAGATTGACTCCATGCATTTGTATCACTTTTGAACACAGACCTCCACTCTTCCAATCATTTCTCATTATGGAGATCTAGTTTACCCCTTCATTTTCAATGACACCATGAGGGCCTAGTTGGCACCATGTGTCCCCAGTTATCATTCCCCATTCTTAGGTAATCCAGAACTGTATAAATACTTGACAGTTACATTGTATTTCCCAGCTAGATCTGCACAATTATATGTAGTGTCTAGTCTTTCCCTGTCTGAGTCTGAAGTCTCAGCAGTGATCCCTCAGATCTCTATAGTACTTTGTGTTACTTTGAGAACACTCTGAGAGATTGAATATTATGCACACATAACAACTCCCCTCTGAGCCATACAAGTCAACAATATCTTCTTCATCAGGAAGTTTCACTAAAGAATCTATTACAGGGCTAATAGGCTCCTTGTCATCATCATACTCATCATCCCAGCTGGCAGCAGGAGCTGAATGAATCTTGTGCTTCTTACCACCATGGCAATGCTTGATGGGAGATCTGGGAATCTTGGCAGTGATGAAGTAGAAGGTGGTGACAGCATCATCAAGGATTTTGTCCAGCACTTTGATCAACTCACTCATGGGCTGGATGCCCAGGCAGTGCACAAGGCTGAATGCCTGTGGAATGTGAGCATCAAAGGCAGGACTGCCCTGTTCTTGATAATATTGTGTCAGCTGATGAGCCAGCATGCCATGGTTGATGCATGATATATGAGTGGCATTGGCACTTGTGTAGACATGGGGAGCCTGGGCCAATCAGGCAGCAGACACAAGATGGGTATGTTCATCAGCAGATTTCTTCTTCTGCTTGTGACACTTTTTCTTTTCCTTCTTGGCAGGGGCAGCTAAGGAACCAGCTTCTGGCTGGGGAGCTGGAGCAGTTCCAGCAGGCTTCTGCTATTGTTGGAAAGAGAACACCTTGCACTGCTTGTTGTGCTTGACAGCACTGATCTTGTTGGCCTGATGGCCTTTGCTCTAGAGACCCTTTGTCTCCCACATGTGCTTGAGGGCCACTCCAATCTCCTTGACCATTGGATCCTTCAGCTTGTTCATAGAGGCATCAATCTTGGAGGTCAATGCCTGGATGGTAACATTATAGGTGCTAAGTATCTTTGCCAGAAGCAGCATACCTGCAATCTTGGGATCAAGTGATAGCCTATGAGCAAGAAATTGTTAAGAAGGTTGTCAAAGTTTGTGAGATGGAGGAGAGGACTGGAGTTGCCTGGCAGCTGGTAGGCAAGGAGCTTCTTGAAAGTGATATAGGCAGACAAGATTCTGGACTTGTTATAGTCAGCCTTAAGGATAGCATAAAGTTGCCACATCATAGGATCTACATATATACTTGGTTGAGATTGCAGGCAAACAATGTGACAGAATGATGCCAACACATGCATCATTGGCATTGTGCCATTTGAGGTATTGAGTCACAGCATCTGGGTCTGATATATCAGCAGGTGCATAAGAGCCTGAAATTCACTAGCTATATCACCCAGTAGACCTGTTGGGCCTTGAGCAAGTCTGTGACTTTGATCCACCAGATCTTGAAGTCCAAGCTGGAGAAAGTGGGGTGCAAGGGCATGATAACCTTGAAGAACAACATTGTTTCAAGTTCTAGAAACAAAACATGTGTCAGTAAGGTCAACCAACATAGGTTCTCCCTCTAGAAATGAGATCAATTCTATCTATTCTTTCAGACCAATAGAGGTTCTTATCCTTTGAGATGATTTGGCACATCAACTGACTGCTAGATCAGGATGTGAACTTGCAGGTTCTTAATGACACATATTAAATGTCAATCCTATACTATCACTCATAGCAGCTTGGATTGTGGAGCCTATGCTGGAGTGATGACTCTACCAAACCATAGAACCAAATATTCATTAAGGGTGAGAACTGGGCTTAAGGGTTTAGTTTGGTTCTGATGGTTCGAAGTAAAGAAGTAATTATTCAAGTGGAGTTAGAAACTCTACACTTATACTAAGTACACTACATATTGTGTAAGCCTTTCTCATGTACTGAATACACTACTCAGGCTATAGATAAGCATTCTATAGTTAGTTGCTTTCAACAAGGGAATTTTCACTTATTAATATCTCTGAGTTTTGTGATATCCATAGCAAATTTTCTCAGTCAGATGGTTAGCCTGGGATAATCCATGATCAAAGAGTTGAAGATGCATTTTTAAAGTTTGCATCTGAGTCTGAGGCTTCAGAGTAGCTCTAAAACCTTGATTGTTCATTCCTTATGTTCTGAAGGATCTGACAAGTAGATAGCTAAATCATTCATAACTGGCAAATTTGGCATTATTCATGAATGCCTGGAATATGCCTGGGGAATTGCATAGTTCAAAGAACATTACAGTTGATTCAAATAGTTCAAACAAATTAATGAAAGCTGCCTTCCATCAGTCTTCCAGTACAATCTGGATGTTGTGGTATCCCCATTGAATACTCATCTTGATGAAAATTATCAAGTTTTCAATTTGCTCTATGATAGATTGAATGTTTGGTAGGGGATAGGATTCTTAATTGTGTGTTTGTTAGGATACCTATAGTCCTGGCAGAGCTGGAGTTTCCCATCCTTTTTATCAATGAAAAATAATAATACAGCTTGAGGGACTATGAGGGTTTGATCTGTCCATTTGAAAGATTTTCTTCAATAAACTTTTTGCATGCCTTCTGCTCTGAGAGGAAAAGGGGATAACCTTTGCTCTTTTTGGAATGAATGTCTCCTTAAGCCTGATGATGTAATTATATGGTTGCAAAGGTGGTAGGACATTAGATAGGTTTTCTTTTGAACACATTCTTAAATCTTGAATAACTCTTTCTTTTCTTTCTTTCTCTCTATCTCAAGTTTTGTGAACAGTGTTGTCTTCATGACATATTCATTCATAGTTTCATATCATTCACAATATGCTGCATACATTTCAAAGTCTGGATCCTTCCAGAGATATCTTATAAAGTATCTTTTTCTTCCTCTTCTTCCTCATTTAGAGTCTGTTTCTGGTTCTGATTTGATATCTGGAGGATTACTTTCCCTGTTGTCCAATCTATATCTGGGTTTTGTTTTCAGAGCCAGTTCATGCCTAGAATGATATTCTCTTTGCTGGCTGGGAGGAGATGGAATGTCCAACTTATCACTACTCCTTCAATGTGAAAGGTAAGTGTGGTCTGAAATCTGATAAGCTCTACCTGGTTGGAGGTTCCATCTACATTGATGGCCCTGATGGGGCATGCTATCCATTTCATGAGTAAGTTGTTTCTTTGAGCAAAGTATAGATTGATGACCAATCTTGTCGCTCCACAATTGATTAAGGCAGTTGTTTTGGTGATGGTTCTTCTGAGGTTTTCAAGTGAGATGAGAACAAGTATTGATTTTTAATCACTTGATACTAATATCAGAAGAGAAGTTAGGGGAGCAGTGAGTCAATTTCTGTCTCTCTCTTTGAAAACATGAAAGGCTATATTTTTGAATTGAGTCTTGTCAACAGTTTCTTCATTCACATCCATAGGATCTTTGAAGCATTCCTTGAGTACTTGAAGTACTTTCTTCTTATCCACCTGCTTTTCTCCTAGTTGCTTCACATATTTGTCTATAGGTCCTTTCTTGGTTTTGATAATCTGGACCTGAACAGGGTTTCTGAGAGGAGGTGGTGGTGATGCACTGTGGCAACATCATGCAGCAGGAGTTTCTCAAATTTCTTCAAGTTCTTCAAGATCTGTTTCCATGCAGGCAAGAGAACTGTGATTTAATGGATCAATTTGAATGCAAGCTTGTGAATTGAAGACATAGTTAACAGTATGTTTTTCCTCTCCAGTTTTATGATTTACCTTTGTTATCAATTATAGGATATAGATATGTGGCTTTTGCTGTCCATTTAAAGAAAGATGGAAAGCCCTTGTCATTTCCATTAAATATAGATTATGTATTCATGTGACTTGATTACATGAAAAAGATCACATGACAACAACAATCTGGATAGAGTCCAGAATGATCTCTTATCTCCTATCAGAGATTAGATATCAGAATGCTCTAGACAATGACATCATAGATAACACTATCATCCAATCAGATATGATTCTGGTTATCAACCAATAGGATGAGTTGGTTTTATCATGCTGACTAAGCATAACACATAAGATATGACACATATTGGCCAATGCTATTGATAAAACCAATAGTATTTCTTTCTCTTATCTAGGGGTTTCACATCATTTGTTACCATTATAGCATGATAGCCAACAAGTCTGTTTAGCCAGCAAAAAGTCCAGAAGCCCATCAGGTGCTTTCTGTTACCAGGACCCAAGCCACCTCTCAGCAAATATTTTTTCACAGTTGTATATAGTGACCAGCCCCTGCTCTATCTTTTCCCACCTTCCCCAATTTCCCCACCACCCATTGTCCTACTACTGCTCCTATTGTCATTGTCATTGTCGGCAGCAGTGATGATGGCTGCTGCTTTGTTGGCCTTGCCACT
The DNA here is from genome assembly GCA_038090255.1 of Austroboletus niveus. Taxonomy (NCBI): domain Eukaryota; kingdom Fungi; phylum Basidiomycota; class Agaricomycetes; order Boletales; family Boletaceae; genus Austroboletus; species Austroboletus niveus. The sequence goes on along the minus strand of JBBPMJ010000881.1, from coordinate 4,446 downwards.
GTCATTACCATTGTTGCCATCACTGTTTACATCATCCTCATTGTCAATTACTCACTGGCTGCCTTGTTCACCTTACATTGAGTTGTGTCTAGTGTTAAAGTAAGCCATTTGTTTTTTGACTGTCTAATGTATTACTGGGGTTTTACTACATTGTGTTTAGCTCTACCCAAGTGTGCCTGCAAGGGAGCTTGATGTCATGTAAGATGCAGTGATGGTGTAGTCCATGTTGTGACCAAAGGTACATGATATGGTATCTGGTATATATGTAGTGAATGACTGATACTTACACTAGATGTCAGGGAACCAGTAAGAGTGCTATATGTGACAGTGTATATCCAATGTGATCAGTTGTGTGCAGTGCAATAGGAGTATTGGGTGATATGTTGTGTTGTGTGGTATAATGCTCCTTGCTAATGGTAGGCATTGTTTTCTCATATTGTTTGCATTGAGCGATTGTGTCATATCCCAGATTTTTGCTAAGTTCCCTCTGCTCCTCCATGTGTATCATCTCTGCTATTCCACTTCTATGTCCTCTGCTACTCTGTATCCACTTTCCTCTTTGATTTATGTATGTTATGTTCTCCTTTGTTCTCTTCATAGTTAGTCTCCATTTCATCACTGCAGTGCTCAGGGTAAGGAGCACAGCTCCAGCTGTGCAACTGACCAGCACAGCAGTGGTACTTAGTTTCCTCCATTGCTCTGACCCTGATTTTACTACATTCAGACTTTGACCTCCATATATAAATCTGCTGTATTATGTCCTAGTTCTTCAATTCAAATGTCAACTTAGTTCCATCCCCTGTCTCTCCTCCATCATTGAGCTTGTCAATGAGTTCTCTCACTTGAGTCTTGACAACTCTCCTCTGATCTCATGTTACTCCATACCTCTGCTCCACTCCCCTTGTAAATTAGAGACAATGGAACTGGACAAGGGCACACTACATAAGGTGAAGCCAAAGTCCCTACCCCCTCCGACCAACTCCAGCACTCCGGAGTTCACTGCCCAGACCCCAATGGACTTGTACTTAACAGATTGCTTTACTGAGGTAAGTGTAGGCTATTTCTTAAACTGGCAGATCACTGACCAAGATGAGAAACAGCACATGATACTCTTCATGCATGGGTGGATGCTGCATCATGAGTGTGGATTCCATATGATGCTTGTGTGCTGATACTCTTTGTAACATGGTTGTCATAGTCCTGCCCATGCATGACACCAGCTAGTAAGGTAAGTCCAGTTCCATCTTGATTGATGTTTTGGTGGGCTTGCTCATTACCATTTGTTGTAGAGGGGCAAGCCTTCCAAATTTCTGCTGGCATTAGGCTTCTTGAATAATATAGAGCTGGAATAGCAAAATCAGGCTTCTCCTTGTTGGTCAACCAAGCTATTCAAGTGTTAGCTGCATTTATTTCATGAACCAGATATTTATTATGTATCTTATGCTTTTTTTCTGTCTTCTCAAATGACATGAAGTGTGTTTTCAAAGTCAGAGTGTGCTTCGAAGAACAATATAGCAAGCATTACATTGTAGATGTTTGATGTAACCTGTTTCCAAAGCTTCCACACATTTCATTTTTAATGAAATGTGTACAGATGATATATTCAATGAAGATGGTCATAAGGACCAAGGTCACACAGGTGGCGTGATGGCTCATATCTGCAGTGCATGGTATTTTTGTGACATATTCTGACACAAAACATTCCCAGACCTTAAGAATCATCAGCTCAAATGTAGTCATTTAAATATTAAATATACCTAAAACTTGTCCTCAGTAACTATCTGTTACAATAGACTGAATCCCACATTCTGACATGTAGTCAAATGACACTGGTAATTCAGTGTCTTGTTCTGCAATTTCAAAGATATACTTGAATATATATAAAATGCACATCTGCTGACACTGATGTCATGAATGTGCAAGCAACAACAATAGCTATTGAATGTTATATTTAACATCAGCCTGAGAAAAAAATAAAATACTGACTTACAGCACATGTGTTGATTGTCCCATGTTTCAATCTCAAACTCTTCCCATTTTCCATTAACATGCTTGAATGACATGTTGATCAATAGCTGTTTTGCATGCACCAACTGAGATGACATCATTGATGACATACAAATGACAAGCTGAAATGTCCCACTCTCAATTTCAAGGGTTTTAGCATATCAGACATAGCCAACACCTATTAACTAAGTCATGAGGTGAAAAACAGTGAGACAAAAAAAATACCATCAAAGTCTGTTTCATCTGGGAACCTCTTCTTGTGAAGTTTGACAATGTGGTGCTGTAAGTAATTGAGATTCACAAGCAATGGATGAAGATCTGATAAACTTGGAGACATACTGGAATTCTAGCTAAGCACATTCTGCAACCCATGGACAAATCCAGAGTCAAGCATTATGTGCCTTGGTGTTGCATCTGCAAAGCGCCAGGCCATATCAAGCAATAGCATATCAAGCTCATTTTTCAAAGCTAATGATAAATTGACTGGTACAGGCAGAGCATGGAAGTGAGATCCTCAACAAATGACAACCACATGGGGAGCAAGCTTGGAGGTCATGTGGCATGTAGATGTTGAATTTTGCCTGACATTCCATGACCCAAGGGATAAGGGTGCCCAAGGCAAGCAAACCATCAGAGTAATGATGCCAGTGTGCTAAAAATAATTAGTGATAACATGAAAAATAAAAAATAAAAAAGGCTACATACTATGACAAAGCTGTATCTGTGATAACATTGGAGTGGTGAATGTACATGGCATACATGGACCATAACCCTCCTGCATGGCACAAATTTCATATTGTGCAATCTTGTATATATCATTTTCAAGTAGTGCATATAGGTAATCCATGTTGTATTCCTGCAAGTTCTGCAGGATGAGATGAGCATGACAAGCATGCATATGATACTCGCAGCTGTGGAACATATTAGTATACTTATTGCTCAAAGTGCAATGCAAACACTGTATGAAATATAATAATGATTAGAGCAGTCACATTGCATCTTTAGTCTACCATTGCATGTTTTGGCATTGGCTTTTTTCTGTTGACTTTGATGGGCACAGGCAACCACACTGGCAGTTGAGCTGGATGGACACATCCTTGACCTAGTACCATGGTCCATTTCCAGGTCAGATTCACCAGATGAATCAGAGTCATCACCATTGTCTACTGTGAGAGAGTTTAAATCTGTTCTAAATGAGCAGCCATGTTTATGCAGTGAACAAAAGAGCACAATTGTTTTTAAAAACATCTCTGCCTTAGCTGTGTCAACCCAAGGGGCAAGGACAAGCTGGGCAGAGACTTGCTCTCAACTTGCATACAATCATGGCAAGTTGGTCATAAGGATTTTGAAATTGGCAGTGTGATAGACTTTAAGGCCACAACCTGTCATAAAATTAGCAACAGAAATGAAAGAAGTTTGAACGACATACACAACAACTGGAGGTGTTGGCAAACAACATCCTCATCCTCATTATTGACCAAGAGACTACAGGATACTTTCTTCCATCCACCATATTCATTATCCAGTAAAAACTGAAAATTGAAATGCAGTGACTTGAAATTGTTGGGATCAATAGAGAACACATGTGTAACATCTTCAAAGTCAGCCACCCCCATCTGTGGGTACTCAACAATGGCGCTGGATTCGTGAATCATGATCTGGTAAGCATTGTGTTTAGAATTGATTCTATTAAGCCACTGGTTGATCTCATCTTCAGTAAAATGGCATACAGGTGGCAGGTGATATTGGAAAGCAGCAATAGTGGGTGAAGGAAAACGAGTGATGGCTGAAAGAGTGAGGGGAATGAGAAGATCTCTGTGAGGATGGGTGAGATGATAAAATCAGTGACTTGATGTCTGAAGAAAATCCAGCATTTTCTAGTATTGCCTGTGCCTGCACAAGTGCAGCACACAGATGACTGAAGAGGCTCATTGGGGAGTGGCCTCCTGGAGAGAGGAAAAGAACAACTCACATTTTATATGATGAGCACTAGCACTGCAGCACAGCTGAGCTGGGTCTCAGATCGATCGATGGCAGCAAGTTGGATGTTCTATTTTGTCAAGCTGAAGAGCTTTCCCATCACTGCCATTGACTTGCTCATCTCACCATCCACCAGCAATGTCACAATGTACCCAGTTTACATAGCTTGAAAGGCACACCATTGACAATGCACCCAGTAAGTTCATTTATTGCCTTTCATGCTTATTCAATATTGTTTTTGCTCAGGCTATGCATGCATTTTTATCCAACCACTACATGTTCTGTGATGGCCATCGAGTCTTGTTATCTACCTCAAACCTGGTTCATTACCAAAGGAGCTTGAAGACATAATCTGCTGGGATTTCTCTCCCTTGATCTCTTCTTCACCAAAGCAAAATGAGTCAAAAGGAGCTCACTTGGTCTGCTCAACTGGGACATCCAGGTTCATACTTGCTTTCA
>JBBPMJ010000880.1:0-12851 GCA_038090255.1 Austroboletus niveus | reverse complement strand
AGTCAAGTTTTGCGATACCCTAACTCGAAGATATTTTTCATACTCTACGATCCACTCATGGCGTCTGTTCATGGTAACCCAACCATTGAAGAAGTCACATTTCAGCGCATCGTGGTCGAAGTGCAGCCCAATGGAACTATGACCTGGAAGTTCGTTCCTAATGCTGGCCGAGCGTTAGGTGTGAAAGATGAGGGGACCTGGCCTCGGACAATAAACATCTGCGGGTAGGTATTCCTCTATGACCGCTGCTGGATGGTGATGATTTACCGCTATGGCAGAGAGCTTTTTCATTGTACCAGAGATCAATGGGACATATACAAACTTGACCCGGAATATGCATGCTATATAAACGGGGAGCACGAACTAATGACAATCAATCGGATCGAATCTTCACCAATGGTATATATTAACCACAATCCACTCATTGATCGGCTCAAAAATGTATGTAGCACTCTGGAGAGCAAAGTATGGCAGTAGATGACCCTCCTGAAGATGACCCAACCACGCACAACAAATCTAGAACTCCTCAAGGGAGCTTCATGTCAGTCAGGCCTGATTGTTTGGGAGATAACCATAACAGCACTGGTGCAATAGCAAAAAAGCGTGCAGGTGAGCAGGGAAAAGCCATAGAACATTGACAATATTGATCTCGAAGGTCAGCATCTCCATGTGCGGAACCAGGAAGGAGCCATGAGGAAAGTAAATTGTACCATTCCAATAGCCACCACAAGCGCACCCACGATACATCGCCTAGCACCATACATTGAAGGATGTCATGGAATACTCAAGAAAGACGAAGAAAGAGGAAAGAGACTCCGTGACAGGTTTCCATGGAAGAAACCAATGAACCTGTTGGGCATGAAGGTCCCTGAAAAGGGAAAAGTCATCAATGGCGATCTGGAATTGGATCACAGTATAACGAAAGTGCAAGGTGAGGGAACTGATGCAACACGAGTAGAAGATAAGGAGCAAAGGTCGAAGATCGAAAAGTGGTTGGCGGAGAAAGAAAGAGTCAAGTCACAATACCTTCATGGGAAGTGGACTGTGGCCATGTTCCTTCAATGATTCATCGAGTTGGTGAAATGGCTCGGCGATCAGCCCCCAGGTGGAACTACACACCCAGCTGCTGCTCCGTGGCCTGTCTTTAAAAAGCCCTGCATAATCCAACCAGAGGATATGGAGACAGAGGAAATTCAAATTTTTTTACAGATGTTATAAAATTCAACAGATCACGCAATGTTCGTCAGTCACCTGAAGAACCTCTGCATTAGGTTTCATCCAGATAAGTGGCGGGGAGATTGTCTCAAACTGATGGACACAGAAGAAAAGAATAAATGGGAAAAAGCGCTGCTAAACACATCCCAAGCAATATCAGTTATGTATAACGAATGTAATTGAATACCATGTACATGATGGAGGAGAGGAGTGCAAACGTCATGAAAAAAATGTGACTGATGCCGAAGGTGACAAAGGCACCCGTGTTAAGCAGCAGAGGAAAAGAGCAATCATCTCCCACGATACGCTGGCCACAGAAAACTGCAAAAAGTAGGGAAAGAGTGACCGAGCGACCACAAACGCACCTCCCTGGTGTTAAACACTGGAGAGTGATGAAGAGAGAAGTGATGATCACCACTCAGACCCAGCGGATTTTTCTATTACTACGTAGACAGAAAGATAGATGACGACTCGAAGAACAATGGTGATTGTCGCAAGTCAATATCGGGGTGAAACCACGGCAAAGTCTGCAGGATACTACCCACAGTATACCACGGGCAGTCAGAAGAGGAACAGCTAGATGGACCAAGATGGTACCACAGTAAAGTCTGAAAGACACTACCCATAGTATACCATGGGCAGGGAGTAATGGTGATCATCGCTAAGAGACGCTGCCTGCAGTAAACCACGGGCAACAATGAGATACTGCCCATAGTAACTTACCATGTGCAATGAGGAGGTACTGCCCGTGGTAAACCATGGACAGTGGAAAGGGGAAGGAGACACTCCCCAGTGTTGAACACTAGGGAGCGAGGGGAATTTCGTCAGGATCGATGGTGTGGGTGGTATCCCAAATTGGCAATGTATTATGTAAATATGTGGACAACACTCTCACCCTAAGTCCAAACGTTGTCTCAGATCCACACTCTTTGTCATACTCCCCAGTGTTGGACACCGGGGAGTATCTCATCTTCACTGTCTGTGGTTTACTGTGGACAGTACTTCTCATTGCCCATGGTTTACTGTGGGTCAGTATCCCTTCTCGTGGTGTCTCCATCCCCTTGTGACAGATGATGATTACCATCACTCCTAGGTCTCGCTCTGAAAATCGGAGATCACCTCCTCCTCACTGTCTGCGGTTTACTGCGGGCAGGGTCCCCTTCTCGCGGTGTCTCCATCCCCTTGCGACGGGTGACAATTACCATCACTCCTAGGCCTTTCTCCATGATGTCTAACATCAGAGAGTGTCTGCATGCCCTGGCACATGCTGTGCATCCATCACCGCACGAACCGCAACCTCGCGAATGTGAACTCTCAATCACTCCAGGTGCATCTCAATCGATTTACCCAGCCCAGTTTCTTCCGCTCACTGCCTGCAGTGTTTCCCAAACCTCGCCCTGGTATCATCTTGGACCATCTACTGGTGACGGTTATTATCACTGCTCCTACTCGTTCGTCAGTATTATCTCTTTTCTGTCACGTTTCTAGATGCTTAGAACCTTGAAGCTGATCATCTCCAGCAATCCCCGAGATCTGTATCAAGTGCCTCAAAGTCGGACCTCCATGATTCCACGAACCTCTTCGGATTGGTTCATCTACCTCAACTTTGCCCATATTTTGATTGTTATATTTTTTTTGTCAGTCAGCATCGCCTTCGATACCGGACACCTCGAGGCAGACCTTCTCAATGATTCCGCAAACCTTCTTCTTCGGGTTAGCTCATCTACTGACTGATTTACACATGTCTTGACTGTTATTTTTTTTTGTCGCCCTATTTGATGACTTATTGTATTAGAGTGTGATAGTGTGGGCGACTATCAGGTGACCTATTGTGACGAGATATGGCGACGAACTATGGTGATGACTTATTGTAGCAAAATTATTGTAATGTAGGTCACATGAAAGAAACGGAAACAATTGAGAGAATCATGTATAGTACTTAAGAGGGGCAACACATATGTGGTTTTTTAACATTACCTGGAAAAACAGTTATCAGCACCAACAGTTATCAGCATCACGACCACTATCAGCATCTTGACATGGGGAATATTATGAGCTGACCACCCTATGATGTTTGCGAGATATTTGAGGTGACTCCTTCATATGTGCCACCTGTAATACTTTCTGTTATTGAGTCTATGAAACAGTTACTTGGGCTGCTAGCCACGCCCTCCACAACTAGGAAGCGTCAAGCCTTGGATGAGCCAACCGGCTCACCTCTCCCACTTACAAAGAGGTTCCTCCCTGCTCGCAACGATTTACCTAGTTTCTCAAGTTCAGTTGAGGTACCAGCTTCATCGTCCACAACTGGTATGAAACAAGCCTTGGATGAGCCAACTGCCTCAGACCCTCCACCCACAACTTCTGCCCTGCCTGTCACTAAGCAACGTATTCAACCCAACAAGTGCAAGGTTGAAGACCATGTTAGCATGTCATTAGCCCTGCCTATGAAGAAAATCGTCTGGGGCAGATTGGGCCGAACACAGATGGGACAGGCACATTCATGGGTGAGTTTATCCCCATCTGCCTGTTCATTGGACAATTTATTCAACCCAACAAGCGCAAGGACAAAGACGACGTTAGTGCACTAGCCTCACTCACGAAGAACATGGCTTGAGGAGGGTTGGGCCAAGCACAGATGGGACAGGCACATCCATGGGTGAGTTTACTCCCACCCCGACTGCATGGAGCTGACCCACGCACAGCAGCTATGCCAACATGAGACCCTGCTCCCATTGTCAGGCATAGCTAATCCACGAACACCACAAAGCCCTTCTGAATCCAAAATTGCCCAAGGAGGGCTGGGCCAAGCTCAGATGGGATGGGGGCATCCACGGGTGAGTTTACACTCATTTTACTGCACGGAGGCTGACCTATGCACAGCAGCTACACTGACATGAAACTTTGCTCCCATTGTTGGGCATAGCTAATCCACAAGCATGATCTAGCCCCTCTGGACCCTGCCTTCTCTTGCGTTTGCCAGCCGAGCTCCTCATCATGGTCGTTGAGGGCCTGGACAAAGAATCACTTCGAATGCTTTCATAGGTTTGTAGCTATCTTCTGGAAATCGCCACAAAACATTTTTTGGAGATTTCAAAGTTTTGAGAGACTTTATGTGTGGGTGAAAGAAGTTGGAGATTCCTGCAAGATGATGATTGTGAAGCTCTCCTGGTTTGGAGACATACAAGCTCATTCAAAGTGCCGAGAGTCATCTGGTTTTTGAGCTCGCAATGGACAGACAATCACCAATTCCGTGCTTTGTCAATCTTTTTTGATTTGCTGAAGGGACTAGAACCTGTGTGTCGAATGCACCTCTGTCTCTATGCAGGTCCCATAGAAGGTTCCCTGGGATTGTGCTGCTGCCTGGAAAGCATTCAAGCATCAGGATGCCAGGAGTTACACTGTAATGGCGGAGGATGCATGGGAATACAAACCTCACTTGATGGTCACATAAGCTCTCACACAAGCAGTCTTCAGGTGCTTTGGGTGGAGTCCCCACTGCTCTTCGCATGCTCGACTGTGTCCTTCACTGTATCAGCTCTAGGCAAATCCCCTCTTCAACGCCTTGCACTCAAGAACACTGCCTTATCACCCAAAGAATGGACAGTACTCATGGCACAACTGAATCTCCCGCAGCTCACTGTCCTTGAAGTAGAAGCACAGTGCCCCATTCCTACTCTCATCAGTTTCCTCCTGAGACACCGAGTACAAGAGTTGCACATTCATCCTGACAAGTGTCATGTTACAGGTGGAGTGAAACTGTGCCCACAGGCCCACTCTCTCATCTCTTCGCTATCTATGCTGGATGCCCCAGCGGAGGTAATAACCTCATTGATGCACCTCATGGATGTTCCGAAAACATTCTCAAGCCTCTCCATTCAACTTCACTCTTCGAGCGATAAACACTCAGTATTCTCTGTGCTCATGGACTGCACAGAAAATTTCCCAGAGTTACAGGAACTGCAGGTTACCATGGAGAATGGGATCGATGACGAGGCAGTGTATGCGATGCCAGACGAGCAGCGCATCTGCTCAGCAAAAAACGTACTTCTCCATCTCTCGAAGCTGGAGAAAAATCCTAATATTATTGTGAGTGGCCCTTTAATTTTAGACCAACTCCGACCAGCTTACCCAGCGACATGCACTAGGCATATTGTGCACCATGGATGCGATCATTCTTGCAGATTCGCAGACTTAGGCTGCACACAAGTAATTCATGGTCCAATGACGAGCTCGTAAATTTATTTTGCAGCTTTTCACCGTTAGGAGAGAACATGCAAGTAGATATTTTGAGGTATATCCCAGAAGAGTAGCCATGGATTGAGAACTTTGTATTGAGAGCTTGAGCATGTCTCCGTCGCCCATATGTATAGTAGTGTATTACCTAGCTTGCCCCCTATGATTGGCAGTCAGTTGATGGATGAAACAGCAATAGCCGGAGATTGCCGGCAATAATCGGCTTCAAGATGTCCCAGATCGTGTGATATTTTTTGATTATGGGAGACAAGACTGTAGTAAAGACATGATGGATAGGTAAAAGTTTACAAGTAAAGGTACAACGTACAGGAGAGTATCGCAAATGAGGGTGAGAGATCGATGGAAATTTTAGATGTTGACAATGAGTGGTCCGAAGCAAGGCAAGCAATGCACGAGTCCCGGGCAATCCGCATCTTCAGCAGGTGGTAAGGAGAACTATCCACAGTAAACCACAGATAGTGAGCATGAGATGCTTCCCAGTGTTCAACACTGGGGAGCAGGACGAGGGGCACCGATGAGTCGGAGAAGTGAAAAGGATCATCAAGAATCAGAGAGATACTACCTGCAGTAAACCGCAAGCAGTGAAGGGGAGAAACTGTCCGCAGTAAACCACAAACAGTGAGGGAGATGTGCTCCCTGGTGTTCAACACTGGGGAGCAGGACGAGGGGTGTGGATGAGTTTCGGTGTGTGGACTTGCAACAATTTCTCGGTTAAGTTACTGCCACTGGTTTGAATTTGGCAAAAGCCGCCCACACTCGAACGTCCCCTTGCTCACCAGTGTTCAACACTGGTGAGTTCCCCCTACTCGCTTCCTGTGGTATACTGCGGGCAGCGTCTCTCTTGATCCCTTGGCGATCTACTTCACCGGGCAGCGATCATTATTGATCACCTTCTCACTGCCCGTGGTATACCGCGGGTAGCGTCTTCTGTCTTGATCTGCTCAGGTGTTGAACATTGAAGAGTTTCTTTTCATTGGGGTGTCATCTTTATCCATGTGCTGGCAGTGACCATCACTTCTTCATGTCTCTCCCTCTCCGGTGTTGAACATTGGGGAGTCGATTTTACTGAGGCAGATTTATCTAATTCAAGTCTCCGTCAAGAAATACATGTATGTGTTTTTATTTATGTTCATAATGCCAACCTAAAATGTTGTATCATGTGAAGTTTTCCTCAGATATTTGTTTCTGAAATTTCTGGGGTTGCCTCTCAAGCCAGTCTTTGTTATAAAACACCTTTGGCAGATTCACAACCAGGCGACGAGCACTCGTTGCATTGCCTCTTCCTCATATCCTTTTGACCAGCTTTACACCCCTAGGGGTGTATATATCCACATCTACAAGCCGCTGGGTATCAATGATCTCCAGCACCTTTTCCATATCCCTTCTTCATGGCATAACCTTCGTTCGATACATGGTGTGGATGTTATCCTCTGCCACGCTTTCATCAGAACTCATCCCATCCAATCCTAACTGCTCTAAGACATCTGTCAGCCATACCCATGTCTTTGTGTCTTCGTTGTTGTTTTCCCGCTTCCTTTCTGTGATCGACTTGGCGATCATGAGACGGTGGTTGCATTTCTGTGACCAAGATATCAGTCGCCACATTTGATAAGATACACACCTCTTACATTTACCCTCTGCTCCCATACCCTGATCCGATTCAATCTCTTTTCAGTGTGTTTGATCCTATGCTCTTCCACCTCTTTGGGAACCTCGACTTTACCCAAGTCTGTCATCCATACTTTCTTGATTCGACAAAATTTCTTGCCGATGACATTCTTCCAGTATTCCCTTGACTTTGGCGGCAATTGTGGTAAGTCTGTTAAAAGTTTTTCCATCAAAATATTTATAATGGCATCGTTCCATGCAGAGGTCTTTGTGCCCCTCATATCCCACTCTGGGTGATCATCGTTTGGCCCTGCCCCTCCACCTGTGAACGCTTTCACCTGGATTGCTGTAGCAGCCGAGTAACACCCAAAATCCTTGTCGCACTCAACATCATACACATTTTTGAATAAATTCCGCACACATTCCTAGGACATGATGAGTGTATATTCAATAAATCTATTCGGATACCACACAAGATGCTTCAAATGATTTGCATCGTTTTTTCCCTCCTCTGGGCTTTGTTTCCTCTGTCTCGACGTTCCCTGCCTTCTTTGCCTTGGGGAGTATTCCTTTGTGAAGCCGCATTCTTCGAGCAGGCGATTCATCATGGCTTCCATACTTTCCATGTATTCTGCATGGCTGGCCCAAGTCCTTCTCTGGTGTTCTCTCTTTTTTGATGCTCCTGGTCCTTCGGCGATCGACTCTGTATCTCCATCACTGGCAATGTGATCATCCTGTAGAATATATTGTCACTTATTGTCAGTTCGAACGATCATAAAATTACCATTAGTTCTGTGATCACCATTACTCTCTTTGACACTTTGGCTCTCCTGTTCAACGACTTCTTGAGTGGTGTTGGTGCAGTTTGGGCAGAGGAATATCCTTCTCCCCTCCGTTCGGTCTCAAACGTTTGCCAGGCACTCTCCGTGGTGTCACGTATGGTATCTGGTGTCGCCGCTGGTGGATTTGGTTGTTTTTTCTGTGGTATGAACTTGGCAAGCTGTATATCTAGGTGCTTATGGTTCACACTTACCTGTATGTTCTGCAGGTCGCACTTATACTGCTTTCTCATTGCGGCGACTTCATTCTCTTTTTATACCTGCGTTTGGAGTTCAGGATCCTACTCCTGCTACGATATTGATGACCACTCACTCTTATCCTTTTCTTTTTGTCCTCAAGCTTCTGGTGCTTTTCCTCCAGTTCCCTTCTCATTGCTACAATTGCTTCCTGTTGAATCTACAAACAGTCAGCGTGTGTTGTTTCTCTTCCAAGCTCAGTGAGTTTAGAATACCATCACATCACTCTGCACCTTCGCACATGTTGTCTCTGTTCACTGGCTGACATTATGCTGGAAGGCTTCTAGTACCTTCTTCTGTTCGTTGTAAGCATTCTGGAGATAACCATTCTTGGCCTGGGTGTAGCATTGAGCGGGGTAAGTGTGCGGCATTTGGTAATCTTACAGCAAGTTCCTGGTTTTTTCTAACTGCCTCCGCAAGCACCCCCTCTGATTTTTGGAGGTGTTCTTGTAGCTTGGAAGAGTGATCAACTTCTTTAATGCAGACTTTGGACTGTTTCCACGCCTATACAGAATCAGTGTGCATTGTGACCAAGTAAAAAAATGCTCACTGGTTCGGGATTCAGTTCACCCCTAGGCATCTCATATTCAGTATCAGAATTACTGTCAGAGTCCTGCGGATAAAAAAGTGACCTTTTTCTTTCGCTTTGCCCATCATCTACCGGTCGATCTAGGATGTCTTTGTCAATTTCCATGGCATCAAACAAGCCAGCGAAGTAGCCTCCTGATGTACTGCTGCTTGATTGCATGGGATCTCTCTGGAGTTCAACTCTAGGGAGATCTGTAGGGGCACGCAGGGTGACTGAGAATTCTGGGAAGTCAATTTGAAGCAACGAAAACACAAGAATGCCTACCCTTCTATACTACCTGCCAATGATGTCGGTGATTTTTTTTTCTGGTGATCCACCCTGTTTATTGTCAGTCATTGCTTGTTGTAAAATCGTTCACCATTATGTCAGTTGTCTTCTTTTTTTTTACTGATGCCAGTCAATGTGCAAATTTCCTATTGTAGCTGAAATAATTGTATGGGAAATGTGATGACCATCAATTGGATTACCCGCCGTGGCAGACGTCGCATATATGATGGGTAGTACGACGTAGTGGTGATCGTTGCCTGTGAAATAGATTGCCAGGAAAATAGAGACACTGTGCGCAGTAAACCACAGGCAGTGAGCAGGGGAAACTGCGCAATGAGGAGGAGAAGCTGTCTGTAGGATAGCACTGAGAAGGACTTCAATGATGACTCTGTGAGGGCAGCCATGCTTATGTAATATATTGCTGATTTTGGAATGCCGCCCAAGCCTGGCTTGCTTCTGTCACTGACTCCATGACGAAGTTCCCCTTGCTCCCCAGTGTTCGACACTGGGGAGCATCCCCTTCCACAGATAACTTTTCCTTCTTATTTTGCACAGTTTCTCCTGCTCACTGCCTGCAGGTAAACTGCATGCAGTGTCTCTGATCCCTTCACAATCTATTTCACCGAGCGACAATCACCATCACTCCTCACTCCTGAAGAATTTACCGCGGCATGATTGTCAATTGTTGTATGTTGTAAAGTTGCCCACCGTTATGTTAGTCCAACAATATCTTCTCTTTCTTTTTTTTGTGTGATTGTTAATCATTGCCATGTTGTAAAATCACCCACCGTTGTGTTGTTAAGCTACAATTATGTCTTTTCTTCTTTTTTCATTTTTGTTTTTGGTATCAATGCTCGCCATCATGCAATAAGGTTGTCTTTTTTTGTTTTTGTTTTTGTTTTTGGTATCGATGCTCACCATCACACAGTAAGGTTGTATTTTTTGTTTTGTTTTTGTTTTTGTATCGATGCTTGTTATCACGCAATAATTTACATAGACCTGATGCCAGAAGTGCCACAGAGAATATAAATTCATTCAGCACTACGCTATTTTTTCAACAATACATCTGACAATGCCCTCTCCCGATCAAAGTTCCCCTCTAAGATATCAGCTGGAAGGATGACTGAACAGCGAAACTGGCGATGCTGTAAACTGTCTTGCAATAAACAGGCAGGGAAATCTGCTCGCAAGCGGAGGTAAGTGGCTCTGCGATGAAGAAAAGTTCAGGAGCTTAACAATCTTTAAGTGACCAGGGTATGAAAGTATGGGACTTGACCTGTCTCAAGAAAATATAGTCATTGGCACGACAGCATGCTTTTGTGATCCCATTAGTGCGACAATGTGGATAACCTACAAGGATGATTCTTGCAAGACTTTGTGCTTCGGAACAGGACTCGGATATCTGATTTTCTGGTGCCAGACTGAAAGATCTAAAATGGTGAGGAGCACGTGATGACATCACATAAGGGGACTGATGACACTGTCACAGATTAAGTTCGAAGAAGTGGTCGTAAAACAAGTTGGCACAGGATGTGAGATTACTTGTATAACAAGTGGTGCCAATCCCGCTGAAACAGGTGTGCAGCTGGCGACTGGCACACGTGAGCGCCAGGTCATGGTTTGGACATTCAATAATGATGTTCTTGTCCCATCCATAAGTATTCAATTGGCTACTACGGTGCCAAAGGGAATTACCTTTGTTAACGGGCAGAAGGACATATATGTTTGGGATATGTGCAATGGACAGATGTAGGTCAACATGGTTTGCTGTTGAGATGGTACTGACGACCGATAGGCTCACTGTTCGCGATGATGGGAGGGTGATGAAGACCACAAGCTTATCTACAGTCATGTAGGACATTGTTTGGCTTGGCACGCTGCTATTCACTGACAGTCTTATAGTGGGGGTATCGCAATGCATGAGAAGCAGTCCATATTCTTAATCGATAACATCACTGACGGATTCAGCCTGCACAGCGTGGAATTCGATCATCTAATCCGGTCATACCCCACTAAATCAAGCATCCCCAAGGTGAAGCAGGTGGCATTCGGAGAAAAGGGGGCGATCATAGTAGGGGGAAGTGATTGCAGGCTGGCCTACATATTTGATCACAAGCAGGGTACACGATTACAGTGCCTGCAGCACAGCAAAGAGGGGCTGGTGCAAATGATAGCAGTATGTTCTGAATATCTGTAATGATTTCATTATGATATTCAGCCGCCTACTACAGGTCCATGATGGGGAGACTCACAACATCATTGTCACTGCCATATCAAGCAACGTACCCAGCCCGACCATTGCTATCTGGAAGTGCAAAAGTCATGGATTAGAAAGTAGCCCAACTGTATACCAAGCAAGTGATAAAGCTGAGCAAGGTATTGGCATCTTTCGAATGTTAAATATGGCCTTTACAGTAGCTGTACGCTTTTTATTGGTTTGCATTCTAATGGTCATCTTGATGAACGCAATGGTATGCATCACGCGGGAAGGCAAATGCGCAGGCTAATGTATTTGAAAATCTAGGGTTGGCCAGTCAATCAATGGCAAAATGGAGCAGGAGCTGACATTATTACCATGTTCTTAACCCCAACGAGGAGGGGGGAGGGTCCGAGCAGAGCAAAAGAAGATGAAGGAAGAAGCCGCCAGACATCATACTGCACGAGTATGGCAAATGGTCGAAGACAAGATCACAGAGGATGGCAGCATGCAGCCTGCGACATTTATGGCGTATGATAGCCCCCTGACCATCAGCAGGGCAACATCAAGATCGGATGGGAACTTGGCCAAGAATGAAAATGATAGAAGCGGACTGGGAGGATCGGTAAAGGGTGTCAAAGCGGTGGCCAGTCCTTTTGTATAGAAATAAGCGAATCATATGGTGTCTTGTTTGATTGAACTCCAGATGAGTAACCTGGAATAACAGGGAATCTAAGGGAAATCGCGGATGGTGAGGAGAAGAGGCTCCCTGATGTGCAACACCTGAGTATGAAGCATCCATTGTTGCCAGTAGACGGATCAAGACAGTTACAGAAGACACTACCTGCGGTATACCATGGGCAGTGAGAAGATGATCAATGATGATCACTGCCTGGTGAAGTAGATCACCAAGGGATCAAGAGAGATGCTGCTCACAGTAAACCACGGGAAGCAAGTAGGGGAAACTCACCAGTGTTGAACACTGGCGAGGGGAGTGAGGGGATGTTTGAGTCGACACCTGGTGAAGTAGATTGCCAAGGGATCAAGAGAGACACTGCCCGCAGTAAATCACGGGAAGCGAGTAGGGGGAACTCACCAGTGTTGAACACTGGTGAGTGAGGGGACATTCGAGTGTGGGCGGCTTTTGCCAAATTCAAACCAGTGGCAGTGACTTAACCGAGAAATTGTTGCAAGTCCACACACCGAGACTTATCCACACCCCTCATCCTGCTCCCCAGTGTTGAACACCAGGGAGCACATCTCCCTCACTGTCTGCGGTTTACTGCAGACAGTTTCTCACCTTCACTGCTCGCAGTTTACTGCAGGTAGTATCTCTCTGATTCTTGATGATCCTTTTCACTTCTCCGACTCATCGGTGCCCCTCGTCCTGCTCCCCAGTGTCTAACACCGGGAAGTATCTCATGCTCACTATCTGTGGTTTACTGTGGATAGTTCTCCTTACCACCTGCTGAAGATGCGGATTGCCCAGGACTCGTGCATTGCTTGCCTTGCTTCGGACCACTCATTGTCAACATCTAAAATTTCCATCGATCTCTCACCCTCGTTTGCGATACTCTCCTGTACGTTGTACCTTTACTTGTAAACTTTTACCTATCCATCATGTCTTTACTACAGTCTTGTC
>JBBPMJ010000879.1:0-12869 GCA_038090255.1 Austroboletus niveus | reverse complement strand
ATCCACAGAGTTGGCAAAAGAAGTCACTCCTGTTATGGAAAAGAAGGCAGAGCCTGTGCTCTTTGCCAAAACAACACAATGGGCAGATGAGTCATGCCCACTTACAGAAGAACCTCCAGTTACAACCAAGGAACCCTTGGGAGTATCCAAGGCCAAAGAGGAAAAGAAGTCCACCCTTGTGTTCATTAGTCACAGGCTTGGCATGGGCCGATACACAGAAGTGGTCCCACGAATAAGTTCTCTGCTTAGGAAGTCAGCATTAATAAAAGACCATAGTCTCACAGTCAGAAGTGAGAACCGCCAGGTGGAGGCAGGGCCTTCCATTCCCAAAGAAGTCACCCACATGCTTTGCATGCAGAAAGCAAGGCCATTTGGCAAAAGATTGTAGATCACCCAAGCCCAAGTGTAGGGCTTGTGGATGGCAAGGCACCCATAAAGAGGGTTGTCCTTTAGAACCAGCAATGGCCAGCGAAACAAGTCATGGTGCAGTGCCACCTAAAACCACTCAGGGAAGAGGGGCTGTTCAGACAAGATCTGAAACATTCCCATGCTGTAAAGTTATCTGGCAAAGGAAGCCAGGACACATTCGTGAGTGTCCGCAGTGCGGCACTATCAATTCATTGAAGGCATGACAGTAACCGTGCTATCTGCATCTGTGATGCAACAGAAGAAGATGAACAGGAGGAAGCCTGGGAGGGTTACTATGCCCGTGCCATGCTAGAAGCACCACCCAAACCTTCTGAGAAGTCTCTAGAAGAACTGGTACCTGAATGCTACTATAAATGGCTAAAGGTCTTTTCTAAAGAAGAATCTGAATGCATGCCCATAAGAAAACCTTGGGATCATGTGGTAGATTTAAAAGAAATGTTCCAACCCAAGAAGGGAAGGATCATACCCCTGTCTGTGACAGAACAAGAAGAAGTGTCGGCATTTATTGATGACCAATTAAGAAAGGGTTACATACACCCTTCTAAGTCCCCTCAAACATCACCAGTGTTCTTTGTTCCAAAGAAAGATGAACAAAAGAGGATGGTACAGGATTACTGTTACCTCAATGAACACTCAGTAAAGAACAACTACCCACTGCCATTGATTGGGCAGTTGGTGGACAAACTAAAAGGGGCTAAATTATTTACCGAGATGGATCTTCGCTGGGGATACAATAACATCTGCATCAAAGATGGCGACAAATGGAAAGCAGCCTTCATTTGCTTCCATGGAGCTTTTGAACCCTTAGTCATGTACTTCAGGCTGTGCAACTCCCCAGCAATGTTCCAAGCAATGATGAATGAATTATTTGCAGACATGGAAGACATCTGTGTGATCTACATAGATGATCTAATGATATTTACGAAAACAGAATCCCGGAAAGAGCATGAGAAAATTGTACAGAAAATTCTAGCTCGCCTTGAGGAAAATGACCTATATATAAAATCAGAAAAATGCACATTCTTCACCGAAGAAGTAGAATTTCTAGGCATGATTGTGGGAAAAGACGGAGTTTGCATGGACGAATCCAAAGTAAAAGCAGTTCTAGAATGGCCAACCTCAAAGAATCTCAGTGGAGTTAGAAGCTTCATGGGATTAGCTAACTTCTATCATTGGTTCATAGCCGAATATGCTTCTATTGCAAGGCCATTGAATGACCTTACCAAGAAAGATGTTCCATTCATATGGAGCGAAAAATGCCAAGAAGCGTTTGACATGCTTAAAAAGCAATTCACCACTGCCCTGGTGCTCACTTTCCCTGATATTGACTGTCAGTTCCACGTGGAATGTGATGCTTTGGATTATGCCATGGGAGCAGTGCTATCTATCCAAAAGGAGGAAAAGTGGCACCCAGTCGCTTATTACTCCCACTTTATGAATAACCAGGAAAGGAATTATCCAGTTGCAGATAAAGAACTCCTTTCGGTAATGCATGTGTTAGAAACATGGAGACATTACCTAGAAGGAGCTAGATTCCAGTTTGAGATCTGGAACAACCACCAGAATCTCCAATGGTTTATGGTCAGACAGGATCTGAACCATAGACAAGCACACTGGGCGCAATATCTATGTAGATTCAACCATATATGGTATCACAAGCCTGGTGCCACAATGGGGAAAGCAGATGCTCTCTCCCACAGAGAAGACCATGCAGAAGGAGTAGAATATGATAACAAGCAGGTTCTTGTCATTCCGCCAGAGCAGATCGGAACTATCCAGATCCAAGATGAAGGCAATAAATTATTAGAAAGAATAAAGATCGCAACCCTTCTAATGAAGGAAAGTGAAATCCAGAAACTCTATGAAAAGAGTTTCACAGATGATGTTAATGGTCAACTTCTAAGGACCAATGATAACAAGATCTTTGTTCCACCAGATAAAGACCTCCACCAAGATATGGTAACAAATTGCCATGACACACCCTCTGCTGGCCACCCTGGTCAGGAAAAAACCCTAGATCTGCTGCGCAGACATTATGACTGGCCAGGAATGGCTACTTATGTAAAAGAATACATCGCTAGGTGCGATGTGTGTCAGAGAATGAAGACAGGCAATAAGCCACCAGCCAGCAAGCTTGAGCCCTTGGAAATCTCTACGGCTCCATGGGTAGACATTTCCATGGATTTCCTTACAGATCTCCCCCTATCTAATGGAAATGACTCTATTCTTGTTGTTGTTGATAGATTCAGCAAAGAAGTAGAGTTCATTCTCACTAACAAGATGGCAACTGCCCTAGAAACGGCTCGCCTATATTTACACTGCATGTGGACAAATCATGGTATCCCATGCTCTATTGTATCCAATCGTGGACCACAATTTGCATCCCAGGTGATGACGGAATTGTGTAAATGACTCAGCATCAAACCTAAATTATTTATGGCTTCTCATCAGCAGACAGATGGTCAGACGGAGAGAATGATCAGAGATCTCCAGCAGTATCTTAGGATCTATTGCCACGAGAAGCAGGCTGAATGGGCAGATTGGTTACCCATAGCCCAATTTAGCTATAATACGAAGAAGCAGGCTTCTATACAAAAAGCCCCATTTGAGGTCACACGGACCTATATACCATGAATGGGAATAGAACCCAGCACTAGTTGCACTTCAGCAGCTGACAAGCTAGCTGATAATATTACATCTATATTAAAGTCCACACAGGACAATATTGAGCAGGCTCAAGCAAAAATGAAAGTTCAGGTGAATAAACACCACTCTGATGCTCCAAAGTACTCCATCAGAGATGAAGTGCTTCTATCTACTGGCAATCTCCACTTGAAGCAAGATTTGTGTAAATTAACAGAGAAGTGGCTTGGACCCTTCAAAATACATGATGCATGGGAAATAATGCAGTGCATCTTAAACTCCCATGCAATATGAAAATTCATCCTGTGGTAAATGTATCCAGGGTTAAACCTTATCTATGCCACCTCAATGGACAACCAGTATTTCAACCTGGTCCAGTACTAGTTAATGATGAACTGGAAGTTGAGTATCAGGTGGAACACATCATAGATGCTCGCTGGAATGGGCAATGAAAAGAATATCTGGTCCACTGGGCTGGCTACTCAGATGAGGAGCATACCTGGAAACCAATGTCTAACTTAAGAAATGCAGCAGAAGCTGTTGCACTATTCCATGAAACAAACCCAAAAGCCCTAGTTTAGGGAGCCTTTACTCGTTTCAACATATTTAACCCCTATGACATAGACAACATACCTACTCCAGTCATCTAGGAATCTGACCCATAGAGGGGGGGTGGTGTTACAATTGCTCTTTTTCACTATTTAAAACTTGCTCATGGCAGGAGTCAAACTCCTGACCTCCTATATATGGAAAACCCCTATTAGCACAAGGCTACTAGGACTTAGATGTTTTCCAGCATAACTTATCACATGACTGGTCACATGATCAAAGGGCTAGACCCTTATCTCTTATCTATAATGTCATGATGACATCACACCTCATGTTTCACATAATGCATGCTTCTTTACTTCTTTCTCTCATGGACATGCTTCTTTATGACTCATGCATTCTTATCAGCCAATCATGTATTTTCTCCTTATCATGGTACAATGTCTCTTTATGGTATTTATCCAAACATGTACATACAGTAGAATAGTATATATACCCCAGGGCTTCGGAGCTGGAGTCCCCAGCTTTGAAGTCTTGGAGATTTCCTTCCATCATTGCTCATAAGGATCCAAAAGGGATCATTACCTTTATCCAAGGGTCAAAGGACCATTACACACCTCACTACTGCAGGGCAATAGGAGTTGTTTCAGAAGGGATACACTGCTGAGGAAGATTCCTGGGAACCTGAATGGAACCTACAGAACTCCAGTTCCCTTCTCAATGACTATAAATGTCATCACTCAATTTTCTCCATCTCTAACCAAACCAGACCTCTCAACATCATGTCCATCACCCTCTCAGCACCTTCCCCTGCCCCCAGCGATGTTCCCTCCAATGTTGCCGAAGCCGGTTGGTCTATGATCACTTCCTCTCACAACCCCCTCAAACTCAATGACACACCCATCCCCATGCCTCCCCCCTCTTTAATCCAATGCCTCTGCAACGATGTGGAAGGCATTCCCTCTGCATGGCCTGGCTTCAGCTGGATTCACCCCGAACCCCTCGTCCCCACTACTATACCCATTCCCCTGGCCCAACAGATCTCCAACCATTCCACACGCCTCCCATTGTCCATCCCACCTGCTGCCTTACCCAACCACCTGACACCCCTCAACTGAAACAACTCCTAATGCCCTGCAGTAGTGAGGTGTATAATGGTCCTTTGACCCTTGGATAAAGGTAATGATCCAGAAGTGTGTCCATGAGAGAAAGAAGTAAAGAAGCATGCATTATGTGAAACATGAGGTGTGATGTCATCATGACATTATAGATAAGAGATAAGGGTCTAGCCCTTGGACATGTGACAAGTCATGTGACTTGTGGTCTAGACTGCTGATGTAAGCAGTCACATGATAAGTTATGCTGGAAAACATCTAAGTCCTAGTGGCCTTGTGACAATAGGGGTTTTCCTTATATAGGAGGTCAGGAGTTCAACTCCTGCCATGAGCGAGTTTAAATAGTGGAAAGAGTGATCGTAACATCAATGATGACCTTGCTGCTGCCATCACTACCAAGCTCCAAGACTCCAGTCTCGCTATGGCACTTGATGCCCATATGGAACTCCACTCCCCCTTCGCCCTCATGTACTGTATCTTCTTGACAAACTCTCGTATCGCCATCTTCACTGCCACCCCTACTGCCTCTGCTGCTCAAGCATTGGCCAACCTTCATATCCGTCACCTCCATCAAACCCTGGAGCATGACCTCATCCAGCTGATGCATCAGCTTGATATGACTGATTTCATTATCGGCATTGATTGATATCTCCAAAACCTTGCTGCTACTGGCAATGACCATGTCTTCACCCCATCCGCATCTTCTGAACCACTCTCTGCCCAAGAAGTCGCTGCCTTAGATCATGCTGATGACTACTGGGCCAGTAACCAAGGAGTCTGGTCCCTTTCCCTTAACCACCCTCATTATCATGAAGCGTGTTACCAATGCCGCTGCCTCGGACATCGCCATCCCTTCTGCCCTTTTTATCAATGTCCCATCTGCCACAGGCAATCCGCAGGACATCCCCAATGTGCATGTCCCATGTGCCCACAAACTCCTTGCACATTTGCTTCCTTCTTATCGGACTCGTCTATACACCAGTCCCCTCATTTCTCGCGCTCCTCCTCTTTGTGCCATGGCTGTCCTATCCCACCAGGATGATGCCCCAATGTTCAGATCCCTCGTCGGGTCCCCACTTCCCCTCCCTCTCCACCAGCAGTAAATGACTATGAATTCTATGTCAGCACCAAAGCTGACGACAATGAGACTGGGTCCTGTCGCAGAGACTACTAAGGTTTCGTCGCAGTCTCACCCATACAACAGGGGTAATGTTACAATTCATTGGGCCCCTCTTTTCTTTTCCTTACCTTTACTCATCATGTATATCAAAGGACCTTGTCTCTTGCCATTTGAGCCCTGCTTGGGTCCATTTCTTTTACCATTGTCTTTTCATTCCTGCTTACTTATTTAGCATGACTCATCTGCAGTTGTATTACCAACCTTTATCTGATGTCATCGCATCCACTCCATAGTGACTCAGCTTCTTCATGATTCCATTGCTTTCTATCGCTGACTCACTTTCTTTCTTTGCCTATCCTTAACTCTTTGGCTCGCATATATAAACCCTCGGTATTCAGGTGTATTTGCTATCTTAGACCTCCTGCAATTTACCTAGTATCTTGTAGTTGCTCTCAGGTCCCCCAGTCCTTGTCCTACTGTTGAGTGGATGCTCCCTTCATACCCTTGATCCGTTGCTAGTTCTGCGACCTGTTGATTCCTCAGTCCTCAACAGTCCCCAGAACCTCTGCCAAGGAAGACTCTTGAGCAGACCCCCTTCAACCTGACGTTAGTCCTACATCAGCCTTAGCCACCCTGTCAAGGAACCCCCTTGTCAGGCTCCCTTGTCCTGTCTGCTGTATAGCAACAGTAAGCCCTTGAACCTTTGCAGGCCTACACTTAACTACGTCGAGCATAACAGA
Source organism: Austroboletus niveus (assembly GCA_038090255.1). Taxonomy (NCBI): domain Eukaryota; kingdom Fungi; phylum Basidiomycota; class Agaricomycetes; order Boletales; family Boletaceae; genus Austroboletus; species Austroboletus niveus. The sequence continues at coordinate 6,273 of JBBPMJ010000879.1, read as the reverse complement.
AAGCAGAGGACAGGAGTGGTGTTACGATTGCTCTTTTCACTATTTAAAAACTCACTCATGGCAGGAGTCAAACTCCTGACCTCCTATATAAGGAAAACCCCTATTGGCACAAGATCACTGGGACTTAGATGTTTTCCAGCATAACTTATCATGTGCAGCAGTCTAGACCACAAGTCACATGACTGGTCACATGATCAAAGGGCTAGACCCTTATCTCTTATCTATGATGTCATGATGACATCACACCTCATGTTTCACATGAGTCATGCTTCTTACTTCTTTCTCTCATGGACATGCCTCTTTATGACTCATGCAGGCTTATCAGCCAATCATGTATTTTCTCCTTATCATGGTATGATGTCTCTTTATGGTATTTACCACAACATGTACATACAATAAAATAGTATATAAACCCCAGGACTTCGAGGCTGGAGTCCCTAGCTTTGAAGTCTTGGAGATTTCCTCATGAACTTATTGCTCTAAGGACCAAAGGGTCACTTCCTCTATTCTTTGCTTTATCTTCATTTGAGTTGTTTCAAGTGGAGAATCAGAGAGCCAGAGTTGGCTAGGATTAGGAATATGACAGGCAACAACTCTACCATACCATATAACCATGTACTCACTGGGGGGTGAGGACTAGGCTTGGGGACTTGGTCTGATGGTAAAGGTTTGAAGTAAAGAAGTTGTTATTAAAGCGGAGTTAGAACTCTACACTTTATACTAAGTATGCTACAAATTAAGTAAGCCTTTCTCATGTACTGAATATACACTACTCAGGCTATAGATAAGCATCCTATAGTTAGTCACTTTCAATACATTTGGCTAACTACATGTCCACACACAGCCACAGTGCAATCCTTACACTTATCAAGTATAGGAATAGACATATGTATGCCCAGGAGGGGTAAAGTCTTCATGAAAAAAAATCCAGTTATACTCCCATGGAAGGCCCATGCTTGAGTCATCAGGCAAAGACAAGGAAGTAAAGCACTTATTTGTAACACATACTAAAGCTGTATGACTACTGTTGAAAAAGGTTAAGCTAATTCTGTCAAGGCACTCACCTGAGGCTATTGTCATATCCCAGAATTTCACCAAGATAACTCTGATCACCTCTGATACTATTCAGTCACCTCTGGTGACATTCCTCTGATATGTTTCCTCTGACCAGTCCGACCCTGTTCTCTCCTTCCTTTGTATGTTATATTATGTTATCTTCTCATGCCTTTGTATCTCCATTTAGTTAGTCTTCATTCTATTGTACAGTGTTCAGGGTGAGGTGCACAGCTCCAGCTGTGCAACGAACTGGCACTGCACTGGTACTTTGCTACTTCTGTTCCTCTGACTAGTACTATACTCCTTTTGGACTTCCCTCCTCTGTATATAAACTCATGTACTCTGTTCTTAGACCTCAGTTTGAATATCATCTTAGTTCCTGCTTCTCCTGCCTTCACCATTGATCTCATCTTGATGTTCTCTCATCTGAGTCTTGATGACTCACCTCTGATCCTCTGACCCTTCAGACCTCTAGTACACCCCATTCATAAATTAGTGACATCAGACTTGGGCAAGGGCACACCACATAAGATAAAGCCAATGTTGCTCCAATCATAGTACAACTCCAGCACTCCAGAGTCATGTATCTGGACCCCAGCAGAACCAGACTTAACAGGTATTGACATTAATGCTGAGGCTAGCACAGCTCCCCCTTCAAGTAAGCTTGCCAAGTCAGATCCCAAGAATAATGACAGTAAAGGATTCTTTTAATTGGAACAAATCTTGATAATATGTAGCTTTTGTTGTTGATGATGTTATTCACTGATGTGTTGAATGACAATATTCCCAAGTTTAGTGATAAGTCCAAGGATATTGACAATAAATTTGGAATTATTGTGTTAATGTTTCAACAGTCTCTAGTGAGATTGATCAGTATTTCAGCCAGCTGATGTGCAAAGTGGACAATCTGCTGGCATGGTGGCATAAAAATCACAAATTATATTCCAAGTTAGATTGCATGGCATATAGAAGTATACTACAGAGTGTAAGTACAATGCATGAATAGTAAGTAGGCTGGTCTTACCTCAGTACAAGACAGAGTTTGTGACTGAGGTAGAGACTCACTGATATGAAAGTTATCTATGTGAGATTACATAATACAAAAGCATTTGAGTCAGTTTGAATGTATCATACATAAATAAAATACAACACTCCCCCCTTAAATGGATGGGTGTAATCCCAACTCATGTACAAAATGTTTAGCTTTGACACTAGGTAAAGTTTTGGTAAGTATATCTGTGATCATATCTGAGGAAGAACAATAATAAAAAGAAATAGAACCATTCTTGACACTGAAATAAATGAAATGATAATGGATATCAACATGTTTGATGCTTGCATGATAGCTTCCATTGTGTGTCAGTGCAATAGCAGATTGATTGTCATCAAAAAGAACCAATGGCCATGTAAGTGGTTCAAACATCTCACTGATGAGACATGAAGCCAAATTGCTTTTTTGATGGCATGTGTGGCAGTGACATATTTGGATTCCATAGTGGACAAGGTAATGAGTTCCTGCTTGTGTGACCCCCACAGGATTGCTTCTCTGTTAATTGAGAAGGTATACTCAGTAATAGCATGACAATGATTTTGCATCACATCACCCATGTCAACATATCCAATAAGACCTGATGTACAAGTCTCAAAGATGAGCATGAGTGCTCTAGTTCCTGTGAGGTATCTGTAAATTCTTTTAACAGCCTCCCAATGATCCTAGCCTGGATTAGTGCAAAACTGAGCAACAAAAGATGTTGCAAACACAATGTTAAGTTGAGTCTCACTTGCAAGATGAATTAATGAGCTGATTGCCTGGTGATATAATATGTTGCACATCTTTGCAACCTCACTCATAGTCTTTGGGAATTGCTTATCAGACAGCTGGATATGAGAGTCAAGAGGAATCAAAACAGGTTTGACATCAGAGAGGTTATATTTAGCAAGAATTGCATTAATGTAGGGTTTTTGCAACAGGAATATGGTGTGTGCTGCATGATCACATATAATCTTCATTTTCAACAACCAGTTGATGGGATCAAGATCAGTGATCTGAAAATGAATTCCAATCTTGTTCTTAAAGGCCTTGACAAGGGAAGGCAAATCTTTGGTGACTGTGCAATCATCAACATGGAAAGCAAGAATAAGTATGCTGTGCAATCATTGCAACAAAAAAACCCCAATTAGCTTCCATGCATACAAACCTGAGTTCTTTGAAAGTGGCCCACAAATGCTGATACCATTTCAGCGTGCCCTGTTTAGAACCATAGAGAGCAACACAAAGACAAGCAACAAGATTGCATTCCTGTTTGTCATAGCTAGATAGGAGTTCCATGAAAATAATTTTGTCATCATCTAGTTTGTGTTATGATTCATTGGGCCCCTCTTTTTCTTTTCCTTACTTCACTTACCATGTACATCAAAGGACCTTGACCCTCATTGTTCGAGCCCCGCTTGGGTCCTTTCTTTTACCATTGTCTTTGCAATACCGCTTACTTATTTAGCATGACTCATCTGCAGCTGTATTACCAACACTTATCTGATGCCATCGCATCCACTCCGTAGTGACTCAGCTTCTTTGCGATTCCATTGCTTTCTATTGCTGACTCACTTTCTTCCATTGACCTACCCTTAACCATTTGGCTCACATATATAAACCTTTGATACTCAGGTGTATTTGCTATCTTAGACCTCCTGCAATTTACCTAGTATCTTGAAGTTGCTCTCGGGTCCCCCAGTCCTCATCCTACTGTTGAGTGGACGCTGTTACACTTGACGTGGTCAAGCGTAGGCCTGCAGTGGTTCAAAGGCTTACTGTCACTATACAGCTGACAGGACAAGGGGGTCTGATGAGGGGGTTCCTTGACAGGGAGGCTAAGGCCGGCCTAAGACTAATCACCGGGTCGAAAGGGGGGGGTCCACTCAAGGATCTTCCTTGGCAGAGGTTCTGGGGACCATTGAGGACTGAGGGATCAACAGGTCTTGGGGATGTCACAGGACTAGTGACAGATCAAGGGTTCAGAGGAAGCGTCCACTCAACAGTAGGACGAGGACTGGGGGACCCAAGAGCAACTCCAAGATACTTAGGTAAATTGCAGGAGGTCTAAGATAGCAAATACACCTGAGTATCGAAGGTTTATATATGTGAGCCAAATGGTTAAGGGTAGGTTAATGGAAGAAGGTGAGTTAGTTATAGAAAGCGATGGAATTGTGAAGAAGCTGAGTCACTATGGAGCGGATGCGATGGCATCGGATAAGTATTGGTGATACAACTGCGGATGAGTCATGCTAAATAAGTAAGCGGTATTGCAAAGGCAATGGTAAAAGAAAGGACCCAAGCGGGGCTGGAACAGCGAGGGTCAAGGTCCTTTGGTGTACATGATAAGTGAAGTAGGGAAAAAGAAAGAGGGGTCCAGCACATCGTAACAGATGCTCCCTTTGAACCCTCAATCTGTTGCTAGCCCTGCGACGTTCCCAAGACCCGTTGATCCCTCAGTCCTCAACGGTCCTCAGAACCTCTGCCAGGGAAGACCCTTGAGCGGACCCCCCTTCAACCCAACATTAGTCTTACGCCAGCCTTAGCCTCCCTGTCAAGGAACCACCTCATCAGGCCCCCTCGTCCTGTCAGCTGTATAGCGACAGTAAGCCCCTTGAACCTCTGCAAGCCTACGCTTGACCACATCGAGCATAACAGTTTTCCATTTAGGAAAGCACTGTGAAAATCAAAGACATCTATGTCCTAATCATGATGAGCAGCAATGACAAGGATCAAGTGAAGAGAAGCAAGGCAAGCAGCAGGCATATAAGTGTTATGGTAGTTGATGCCATATTGTTGTGTAAAGTCACAAGCAACAAGACAGGCTTTATATTTGTCAATCTCCCCTGCTGCATTCTTTTTTATTTTGAAGACCCATTTGCAGATGATGATACCCTTGCTGGGTTGCTTAACCACATTTCAAGTGTGGGTATTGGCAAGACTTTTCAACTCAGCATTAATTGCCTCCTTCCATTGTGGCCAATCTGGCTGCATCTTTGTCTCATCAATCATCACCAGTTTCAGACTTCCAGCCTCCTTGGTTTCCACAAGCATGGCAAATACCACATTTTCATTATTCAGTTCTCATGCCAACATAGCCTATTCTCCCACTACACCCTCTACCACTGTCTGACAAACCCCAGGTGGCAAAAGCAAACCACTATCATGACCATCATGCATCCCAATGCCAGCCTTTAGCAACTGAATATAAGATAAGTCTTTTTGCAAACAAGTGGAATGCCATGGCTGATTGGTAGATTCAGTCAAGATATCCAGGGCAAGTGATGGCAGAGATGGGGAGTTAGAGGCAGGTACACGAGATATGATGTCAGATTTAATGGATGCAATCAAAAATAAGTCAATACTATCACTTTCTAGTTGGATAGAAATCAGCAGGTCAATCTTTTGGAAGGTGACATTGCATTCAACAACCACAATGTGTTGATCAGGCAAGTATGTAAATGTGGTGTGCTATGGACTCTGCATCAAATCCCACCCAATGGCCTTTGCAAGCACAGTCATCAAGTTTTGAACCAGACTGATCAAGAATCCAGCACTTCACATCCCAGGATGGTAAGTCACTCAAGTTAGGCTTCATACCATAAAGCATTTAATAAGGTGTTTTCCTGTCAAGGGCTCTGGTAGCTGACCTGTTTTTGACTCAGATAATGTGGAGAAATGCCTCTCCCCACAAATTCTTCAGCAAGCCACTAGCATGCAAGATGGTGTGCACACATTCCACAAGAGTACAGTTGAAATGCTCCATAACACCATTGTGTTCAGGAGTATCATGATTGGTGAGTTTACATTCAGTACCATTGGATTTCAAATAACATGTGAATTCATCAGAAAGATACTCTCCTCTATGATCAGAACAAAGATATTTTACAGAGACATCATGTTGTGTCTGTAACCAAGACTTGAACTCCTGGTAAGCCTGAAATGTGCTGGACTTTGCTGCCATAAGGCTAACCCATGTGTAGCATATACAGTGAGCTCAAAAACCCTTTCCATGCTAACCCTAATGGCAGTGTGCAAAGTGCACTGCCAAAAACCATGAGAATTTCACTTAGCTTTGGTGGAGTTATAAATAGTAGATACTCTTGGCTGCAAAATCACCCCCTAGGTCATGTGATTTGGTTCACACACTGTCAAGATATAAGCAATATAAAACAACAATGACATGG
>JBBPMJ010000878.1:0-12881 GCA_038090255.1 Austroboletus niveus | reverse complement strand
GATGAGCTTGTTATCATCTTTTTTGGCCTTGATGGTCTCGCAGTCTTGCTTAAAGCTCTCAAAGACGGGATGGAGCAATCCGAGTGGGATTGTATCTTGCTGGTGGCTAGGGCGAGCACACGCCACGGCATATTTCTTCTTTTGTCGGTCTGCGAAGTCCTGCGATCTGGCTATGGCAGACGGACTTTCCGATTTGACACCATCTAAAAAGGCCTTTCGCACTATTCCGACCGCATCTACAGGCTTTAAAGCATGTCTAAGCGTTGATGGCGGTTGCTTGGATGCGTCTAGGACATGGTTGAGTCTCAGTTGCATGACGAAGGGTTTGCTTACCCCGGTCGCTTTCATAGACATCGGCAACAACGCGCGCGCGCTTAGAGAAAACAACGTCGTTGAAGCATTCACTCAATTGGATTTCTCCTCTGATAAGCTCGCCCTCTTTTCGTCCATTCAAAGTTTCCTGGAGTTCGTCGTCTGCGCAGGAGATCCTGTAAAGGAGCAGCTGTGCTTCTGATACATCTTTAAACCCATGATGAGCCTGCTTGATTGCACGCTTGAGGTCAGCGACGTAGCCAAGCTTTGAGCACGGTATGGCAAAGAACTCCAGAGCATCTGCTCCTCGTTTCCAGCACCAGACGTCCAAAGGTGGGATATCTGGATATCAAATAAGGGTAAGGGTAGATAACGATGACGTAAATGATACATGCCACGTACCGACGATGAGATTGAGGTTGGATTCCGGTGGTGGCGTATGAAAAACCTGCGACAACGAGTGCTCGAAATCCAAGTCTTCACCAAGCATAGATATAGAGAGCTCTCCGAGAGGGTGTTGCATGCGCTTTCCGAGAGGTATTTGAACATCATCTGGAACCTTGTAGACAGACAACGAGGCCAAGTCGTGCTGAGCAAGAGAGGGTGTTGTGACAACGATAAGCCGCAAGAGCTCCCAGACGCTGGCGTTGGATGAGACATCTACCCTACTCCCCCTATGCAGAAGCTGTCCGCGAACCCAGTAGGAAAGCGACCACTGAGAGTTCATGGCCGATGGTGATATTGGTGATCGAGCGCCACAGACGCGTCTTCATATAAATACTCTACTCACGTGATCCCACTATGGTGTCCCACATCATAATGGTATGCCCACACCACACTGACGACAACGAGGTGGACAATAACGCTACAATGTGTACAATCACGGATCCTGTTAGATACATTGAAGCATGTGCTTGGCGTCTACCATGGGGACAATAAACGCGGGTCTTTGCTCGTGGGAAATGGCCCAGTGGTGCCGCCTGTGGCTGAGCAACAAGCCAAGCTCGGCGTCTCTGCAGAGGAGAGCAAAGCCGAGCGTCTAAATGTTCGCTTTCGTGATCGCGGTGGCATCAGGAGAACAACTGCTGAGTGAACCAGGCTGTAGCAAACCAGCAAGTTTGTAGCAAGTTTTAGGTCTGCCAAAGTTCAGTTCTGAACCTAAGGTTCAGGTTTAGTTCAGATTCAGGTTCAGCCCAGAGGTACTAGGTTCAGGTTCAGGTTCAGAGCTCACTGCACATCAGAGAACTGGTTCTGAACCTTGAACCTACATGATTATTAATTGAGATTCATGGCCATGACAAACCTTAAAATTTTTGTGTACTTGCTTATCTCCACCACATGGTATCATGTCCAACAATCAATGTGCCCTCAATTCTGATGGTACACTCAAAGAAGCTTCTGAAATCTCATTTTATGAGTCTGAAACTGATGAACATCCAATCTGAACTACAAGTACTTCAAATTCTGTGGACACAGGTAATCATCAATCATGTTACAAGTGAGTGCTCTACCTCCTTGTCACTATCTAACAATTCAAGCAAGGAGCTTTCCCAGGAATGCTATGTTGAAATTGTGATCATGTGTTCATGTGACTTGATCACATGGATAGATCACATAATGACAATGGTCTGGACAAAGTCAAGAAGCGATCTTTCATCTCTTATCAGAGATTAGATATCAGAACATTCTAGACAATGACATACTCTTATCTATGACATCATAGATAACACTATCATCCAATTGGATATGATCCTGGTTATCAACCAATACAGTAGGATGAATTGGTCTTATTATGCTGACTGAGCATGACATATAAGATATGACACATATTGGCTGATGCTATTGATAGAACCAATAGCATTTCTCTCTCTTATCTAGTGTATGCGTCATTCCCTCTAGATACAGTATAGTAATTGTACATGGTCTGTGCACATACCCTGTACATACATATATAAACTCAGGACTCTGAGAGGGATTTCTCCCCAGAGTTGGCAATACAGTCTTTACTCGAACTACTCCCCTCTCTACTACTCTTCAAGACTATTATTCAGTAACCTCAAATACAAAGGGTGAGTATTTCCCTTACTCAGTCTCTTGATATCTTCCTTGCTATGCACTCTGTCCCTGGATGACCTGGGTGTCAGAGAAACCTGCTTCCAACATGCTACTGGAGTCTGTTCCCCAAGAACTTTGCTCCTTCTGGACATATGTTTATTGTTGAAAGGTGACATACTGGAGTTACCTCCAAATAAGTCTGGTGTCTTATGGAGGAACTCCAAGTATCTGCATGTCAGACATTGAGGACAGATTTTGTGTGTTGACACCAAAGCAACCTACCATTCGAAGTTGGTTAGCCGAATAGAAGTAGGTTTAGCCCCAGATATCAATACAATAGATTATTCATACTGTCAGGACTACAATAGATCCAATGCTTCAGACTGAGGAAGAATGAAGAAGAAGATTGTGAAATGACAATATATTTAGCACAAAAATCCTTTTCAATGTATGAGATATTCCAATCCTTGTTTTGTTTCCTTGGAATCTACAGTGAGCTCAAAAACCCTTTCCATACTAACCCTAATGGCAGTGCATGAAGCACACTGCCAAAAACCATGGGAATTTCACTTAGCTTTAGTGGAGTTATAAATAGTACATACTCTTGGCTACAAAATCACCCTCTAGGTCATGTGATTTAGTTCACACACTGTCAAGATATAAGCAATATAAAACAACAATAACATGGAAAGAGTTTTTGAGCTTTTGAATTGATGAGTAGAATTATAGTGTATTTGCTTTTGTTTGTTAGTAAAAACAAAGGTATGTATGTAAACATGTTGTCTGAGCTCAAAAAAAGTTCACATGCTTCTTTATTCCCCATTACCATCATGGTCAAATCCCATTTCCTTACTCAACAAAGCACCATCTTTTTATTGCTTGTTTTTGGACTTTCTGGTAAAGCCATTGCCAAGCAAACTGGTGTTAGCCCTTCCACCATATCCAAACTTTGTTCCAGAGAGTGTTCTACCCTTTCAAAAGCCATTGGAGGCTGTTCCTCTAAACTCTCTCCTACCAATATTCATCATGTTCAATATCTCATCACTTCTGGAAAGGCTGAAAATGCTGTTCAAGTGACCAGAACTCTTTCCAACATAATCAACCAACCTCTCTCTGCCAGCACAGTTCATCTTCACTTGAAGAAAGCTGGTATGAAGGCTGTAGTCAAGACCAAACACCCTATTCTTTCTGCTAGACATTGCAAGGCTCAGTTGGATTTTGCTTATGCTCATAAAGACTGGACTATAGAGGACTGGAAAAAGATTGTATGGTCTGATGAAACCAAAATCAATTGTCTAGGGTCAGATGGACACAAATGGGCATGGAAAAGAGCAGGTAAGGGGCTTAGTGATAGACTGGTGAAAGGAACCCTCAAGTTTGAAGGAGGTTCTTTCATGATGTGGGGTTGCATGACTTGGCAGGGAATTGGCTTTGCTGCTAAGATTGATGGTAGGATGGATGGGGACCTTTACCTTCAAATTTTGAGGGATGAGCTCCAACAAACTCTGGAGTATTATGGTCTCAATTCTTCTGACATCATCTTTCAGCAGGACAATGACTCCAAGCACACTTGCAGAATGGTCAAGAATTGGCTGGAAGAGCAAGAATTCCAGACCATGGTGTGGCCTGCACAGTCTTCAGATCTAAACCCCATTGAGCATCTCTGGATTTGTCTTAAGAGGAGGCTTGCACAACATGAAAATCCTCCTAGTGGAATTTGTTACAATTCATTGGGCCCCTCTTTTTTTTTCCTATGATTACTTACCATGTATACCAAAGGATCTTGATTCTTGCTGTTCGAGCCCCACTTGGGTCACTTTCTTTTACCATTGTCTTTGCAATACCACTTACTTATTTAGCATGACTCATCAGTAGTTATATTATCAATGTTTGTTCAATGCCATTGCATCCACTCCATAGTGACTCAGCTTCTTTGTGATTCCATTGCTTTCCATCACTGACTCACTTTCTTCCATTGACCTACCTTTAACCATTTGGCTCACATATATAAACCCTTGGTACTCAGGTGTATTTGCTATCTTAAATCTCCTGCAATCTACCTAGTATCTTGGTTGCTCTCAGTCCCTCAGTCCTTGTTCTACTGTTGAGTGGACACTCCCTTTGAACCCTTTGATCTGTCACTAGTCCTGCAATGTCTCTAGACTCATTAATCCCTTGGTCTTCAACAGTCCCCAGAACCTCTGCCAAGGAAAACCCTTGAGCGGACCCCTCTTTGACCCGTCGTTAGTCCTACAATGGCCTTAGCCTCCCTGTCAAGGGACTCCCTCATCAGGCCCCCTCATCCTGTCTGCTATATAGCGAAAGTAAGCCCTCAAACTTCTGCAGGCCTACACTTGACTACATTGAGCATAACAGAATTCATGAATTGTGGGAGAGAGTTTTGATGGAATGGGAAGGGATACCAGTTGAAGAGTGTCAGAAGTTGATTGAGAGTATGCCTAGAAGAGTTCAGGCAGTGTTGAAAGCAAAAGGAGATTATACCAAGTATATCTATTCAAAAGCTCAAAAACCCTTTCCATGTCATTGTTGTTTTATATTGCTTATATCTTGACAGTGTGTGAATCAAATCACATGACCTAGGGGGTGATTTTGTAGCCAAGAGTATGTACTATTTATAACTTCATCAAAGCTAAGTGAAATTCCCATGGTTTTTGGCAGTGCGCAAAGTGCACTGCCATTAGAGTTAACATGGAAAGGGTTTTTGAGCTCACTAGCTCACTGTACTATCAGCTCAATCTCTTGTTGCAACTCTCTGTTGATTAAATCAGGAATTGGTGGAGGCAGTTGTTTTTGTGAAGGGAATTGGCCTTTTCAGGCTGGTGACAGATTAAGTTCATGGAATATGGGGTGTATTTTACATGTGGAAGGGATTTTGACCTTGTATGACATCACACCAACCTTTTTGATGATTTTAAATGGTCTGTATCTTTTATTATCTAGCTTCTTGGTTGGTTATGTCATGTTCATATGGCTTTCTTTGATTCAGGCTAAGTCTTTGGAACTATAAGTCCTAGCCTTCTTTTAATGATGATCATAAAACTCTTCTTCATGTTTATCACCATCTGTTCTAAAGCCAATTGAGCTTCTTTTTATCGCTTTCACATTTCTTCATTAAACTTCTTTGCTGACTCATTTCAGACTACTTTTCTGCCTAGATGTCTGATGTCAGAGTTTTGACCATATATGAGTTGTAAAGTGCATGGTCCAGTGTCACATGGGGATCATGACAAGGGTGGCGAGTTCAAGGGGATGGATTAAAGTTGATGTGTTGATAGGAAGTAGATAGTTGGGTGAAACTGGCTTGTGAGCACAAGAAAATGAGCTAAAACAATTTAACTGATCTGCAAATGAAGGACTAGCAATGAAGGACTCTCTGAATGAACTACTTCTCTCAAGGTTGACCAAGCAGTTTTAAATATGGTGAGGAAAAGGGAAAAGGCTATGCAGTGTCTGCATAAATGTATAAAGTGTAGGTATTGACACTGGTCACATATGAAGAATAATGAGTACTGTAAACTGGTCATAGAAAGATAAAGAAAAATGAAACTTATCATATTAAAACAGAGAGAATATGAGTATCTAGACAAATAGAGAAAACATATATGTAGATAAATCTGGAACATACTGTTGGAAGCAGGTTTCTCTGACACCCAGGTCATCCAGGGGCAGAGCATGCGGTGAGAAAGAGATCAAGAGACTGAGTGAGGAAAATACTCACTCTTGGTATCTGAGGTTACTGGGTAATAGTCTTGAAGAGTAGTAGAGAGGGGAGTAGTCTGAGTAAAGGCTATATTGCTGACTCTGGGGAGAAATCCCTCTCAGAGTCCTGAGTTTATATATGTATAGAGTATGCGCATAGACCATGTACAATTACTATATCTAAAGGGGATGATGCATATACTAGATAAGAGAAAGAAATACTATTGGTTCTATCAATAGCATCAGCCAATATGTGTTACAAGTAGACACAGTTCTGGAGTTTCCAAAGGTCCCAGAACTTGTTCCCGCACTTCTGACACTTTTGAGATACCTTCCTGTGGTTCCGAAGATTCCAGAATCTCGGAATCATCAGAACACTTCACCACTCTTCAATCAGAATGGAGACCTGAAGACAGACTTTCTCCAGAATGTTATTGGACACTATTCCCTGAAGACTACACTCCATATGGTCATATAGAGATCCCTATCCTTGACTCACCCTGTTCCTCTTCTGTTCCGCTTTTTTAACTCTCACCATATGTCCCCAGAATCACTTTTGTCACAGATCTCCACTCCTTCTTCCATCCTCTTTCTGATGGCAGTGTTGTCCCATTATCACCATTGATCCATGAGGCCATTGTAGCATATCATGTGCCCTGTCCCATTGCCCTTCCATTCCATGATGATTCCGGGCTGTATAAATAGCTAGTAGTTGTCTTGTATGTTCCACAGCTAGATCTGCACAATTATACACAGTGTTTAGTCTTATCCTGCCTGAGTCTCGAGTCTCAGCAGAGAACCCTTCAGATCTACAGGACTTTGTGTCACCTTTGAGGACACACTGAGACTAGATGTTGCACATGCATAACAATATGTGTCATATCTTATATGTCATGCTCAGTCAGCATGATAAGACTGATTCATCCTATTGGTTGATAACCAGAATCATATCCAATTGGATGATTGTGTTATCTATGATGTCATAGATAAGAGTCTAGGCTTATGATATCATTGTCTAGAATGTTCTGATATCTAATCTCTGATAAGAGATAAGGAATTGCTTCTGGACTTTATCCAGACCATTGTCATCATGTGATTTATCCATGTCATGTGCTAAAGTCACACAAACATGTGATCACAATTTCAACACTCCTCCTCATGATTGGTTATTTCATATCATGATATATGAATTGTTATTCATGTGATCTTGATGAGATGCAATGCAATGACATTAGCTGCAAATTTTGTTGGACCTAAATTCTTGGTCATGATATCTGCAACCTGTTGATCTGTTAAGATGTAGAACAACTCCATCTTATGTTTTTCTTCCATACATTGTCTGATGTAATGGAATTGAACTTTGATGTGTTTTGTTCTGTTCAACTGTGCTGGTTGAGTTGCCAAGAATATAGCACCTTGATTGTCACAATACATGGGTACTTTGGGAATGGTTATGCCAATTTCCCCTAGTAGGTATTTGATCCAAGAAATTTGACAAGCTAAAGAAGCCATAGCAATGTATTCAGCTTCAGTTGAAGATCCTGCAACAACACTTTGTCATTTTGTTAACCAGGGTATTGGTCCATCTGCTAGAAAGATCAGATTGTCTGTGATGGATTTGTGATCATCTGGATTTGCTGCCCAATCACTGTCACTATATCCGAGAAATCCGGAATTGTGCTCCTTTGTAAATAATCCCAAGATCTTTGGTTGTTTCAAGATATCTTACAATTTGTAATGCTCGATTGTAATGATTTTCTGATGGATTAGCACAATATTGTGACATTCTGATGATAGAATAGGCAATGTCTGGTCGTGTTCTCAGCATTATGTATAGGAGTGATTCTATAACACTTTGATATTTGGATCACAATGAAGCTGAAGCTTCTTTATTGCTTTTTCAAGGATTATAGCCTGTTGATAATGGAACACTTGTGGGTTTTGCATTTTCCAATCCAAAGTGTTTGACAACTTTAGAAGCATACACAGTTTGATCCAGTGTAATTGTCTTCTTTTGTCTGTCTCACTTGATGGTCATGCCAAGATATTCCTTAACAGTGCCAAGATCTCAAGAGTCCCAGATCTTCATGAATATTGATTTTTCTGTCAAGACAAGTTGTTTATCTTGAGAGAAGAAGAGTACATCATCAACATAAACAATAATGAGAATGAGACTTCCATAAATGATCTTGAAATAGATTTCCCCATTGGATAAGCATCTTTTGTATCCTCTTTTGAGTAAGGATTTGTGTAAGGCCTTGTTCCATTGTAGGGCAGCCTGTTTTAGATCATAAATCACCTTTTGTAATCAACAAACTTTCTTTTCAGATTCTTATTCTTTTTCCATGAAGCCTTCAGGTTGTTCCATATAGAGTTCTTCATCCAAATCACTATAAAGAAAGGCTGATTTGATGTCTAATGCTTTGATCTTCCAGTTATTGAGTGCAGTGATTGCTAAGACAAGGCAAACTGTCTCAAATCTTGCAACTGAAGAGAATGTTTCATCAAAATCTAGACCAAAGATTTGTGTGAATCCCTTTGCAATCAGTCTGGCTTTCTTTCTGCCATCTGATTTTCTTGCAAAGACCCATCAACACTTTATGAGTTTTCTGTCTTGAGGACAATTTTCCAATCTCCAAACTTTTCTTTTCTCATCACATCAATTTCTTCTTAACATGCATTTTTCCATCCTTCTTGGTCTTGTGAAGGCATTTTTTGTATGTCTTTGTAGAATGTCGGTATGTTGTCTGTTGTCACAGCATGAGCCATAAGCATGACTATATGTCTGCTGGAAAATGACATAGTAGAAACATCTGTGAGTGGTGATCCTAACTCTGTTTCTTTGTTTGATAATTCAGATTCATTATCAGATCTGTCTTCTGATACTTGAGGTTCAGAAAATCTGTGATGTGGTATTGATTCTTCAGGAGTTTATTGTTTTGGAGAATCTGCTTTTGATGATTTTGGTTGTGGGAAGTTCAGAAGTTAAGATTTTCCTAATGAAATCTCTTTTGCTGGTTATATCTTTTTCAATTTCTACAGCAGTTCTTTTGCCATAGATATTGTCAGTTCGAATAATGGGATTCCGTATCCTTCCTGATTTTCTTACTTTTGTACAAAGTTCTAATCCACCAAAAGAAGTGTTTTTGCCATGTCTGAATGGTTTTTTCACACATGTTGGTCTCATTCCTCTTGCTGTACCAGTTGGTTTGAATGGACCAGCTATGGGTTCAGGATCTGGACTTGCTCTTGATTCTTCTGGTATTCCAGAGTCCAGTGTCTGTTGATCCTGCATTTGTTTGGAGTTATCACCTTTGTCAGTTACTTCAGATGGTTCTTCTTCAGATATGTTCTAATCTTGAAGTTCTGATTGATGAGGTGATTTTGGTGATTGTTCTTCATTTGGTTGTTTATCAGGTTATTGAGAGATATCATGACT
The DNA here is from genome assembly GCA_038090255.1 of Austroboletus niveus. Classification (NCBI taxonomy): domain Eukaryota; kingdom Fungi; phylum Basidiomycota; class Agaricomycetes; order Boletales; family Boletaceae; genus Austroboletus; species Austroboletus niveus. The sequence goes on along the minus strand of JBBPMJ010000878.1, from coordinate 3,355 downwards.
ATCTCCTCCTGAATCCAAATGACTCAAATCATTGTCATGATTCTGATTTTCTTGAGAGAAATGTTGAGAAACAAGGGATTGTTTGTCTCCTTCAAGATTGCATCTAGGAAAAGAGAATTCATCAAAGGTTGCAGTTTGTGATATCACAATCCTTCTATATTGATATGACCAGAACCTAAACCCTTTGGTTCCATCATCATAACCAACAAATATCATCTCTTCAGATTTGAGAGATTGTTTGTTTCCACATAGTTCCTTTGGTATAAGCACATATGCTTGACATCCAAATGTTCTGAAGTCTGAGACATTAGGTTTGGATTTATTCCAGGGTTCATATGGAGTTTTCCAATGAATTTGGCACATAGTGAAACAACTCAAATAAAGAGGAAGTAAAGAGTAGAGTTGGTGACCCTTTGGTTCTTAGAGCAGTAAGCTTGTGAGGGAATCTCCAAGACTTCAAAGCTGGGTCCTCCAGCCTCGAAGCCCTGGGATTTATATACTATTCTACTGTTTGTACATGTTGTGGTAAATATCATAAAGAGATATTGTACCATGATAAGGAGAAAATACATGATTGGCTGATAAGAATGCATGAGTCATAAAGAAGCACATCCATGAGAGAAAGAAGTAAAAAAGCATGCCTCGTGTGATGGGCATGTTGAACATGAGGTATAATGTCATCATGACATCATAGATAAGAGATAAGGATCTAGCCCTTGGACATGTGACAAGTCACGTGACTTGTAATCTAGACTGCTGATGTAAGCAGTCACATGATAAGTTATGCTGGAAAACATCTAAGTCCTGGTGGCCTTGAACTAATAGGGGTTTTCCTTAGATAGGAAGTCAGAAGTTCGACTCCTACTATGAGTGAGTTTTTAAATAGCGAAAAGAGCGATCATAACACATAGGTTGTCTGTTGTAAATTTGCAAGGCTAATTCTGAAGCATCTTGTCAGAATAATGGAGGTAAGCAAGCATGTTGTTGCATTGCTTCAGACTTCTCTAGAATGGTCCTATTGAAGTGTTCTGCTCTACCATTCTGTTGTGGTGTGTGTGGAACAGTTTTTTGATGTTCAATGCCTTTGTGAGAGAGAAGTTTTGAAAAAGTAGCATTGACATATTTTCCTCCATGATCTGTAGGCAACGCTTTAAGGCAAGAGGATGTTTGCATCTCAGCCCAAGATATCCAGTCTTGAAAGGCATGAGAAGCATCAGATTTGTGCTTGAGAAAACACAACTGTGAAAAATCAGAGAAGTTATTGATGAAAGTCATCATCCAGGTATGACCTGTGTGAGAGTGAATAGGAAATTCACAAAGATCAGTGTGAACCAGATCTAAAATGTGAGAAGTCCAAGTAGCACTTGGAGAAAAGGGAAGATTGGTCATTTTGCCAGTAAGACAACCATAACATAGGCCAGAGAGTTGGGTGACTTTAGAAAAGTCAGGACAACCTTGAGTAGTGTGATGTGCTTGGCGAAGAGCTTTGATAGAACAATGGCCTAATTGAAGATGCCAAAGCAGAGAAGAATCCTCATATAAACTATGAGCATGGTTAGTAGGACAAATGATTCGACCTTGTATCCAATGCAAATGATTTCCCTGAGCAAGAGGTAATCCTCGAAAGAGTAAATGATTTTTTTGTAGAATAGAGGTTTGTTGAGCAGTGGTAATCATATGCATGCCCTGTTTGCAAAGCCAGGTAGTGGATAACAACCTTTTTGCAGCTTTAGATGCATACCAAACATTGGTTAACCAAATGTTGTGAAAACACTTGTCATTGTGATGGTGGAAAACAACTATTCCAGGTCCATAGTTTCATATGGTATGGCCACTTGCTGTTAAGCAAGGTCGTTTCTGTTGTTTTAAATGACAAAGTCAGATAGATGTGATATAATATGTTCAGTACAGCCTGAATCAATTAATCAGAGATCATCAGAATACTTAGGATCATCCAAGTAGTAGGACATGCTGTATTCAGCATCATATGAGTCATACATGGTGTTATGGTATCCAGTGTCACCATCATGTCCATCCCATACAACTAGGTCATGTGGATCCAACCCATGTATCCATGTTCCATCAGATCTTTTTCCTGTTTGAATATGTGATCCATTCTTCTTGGATTTTGATCTTTTCTTCTTTCTCTTCTGCTTCTTCTATTTGTTTGTTTGTGGATGTTCCACAGTGACTTGAACAGGAGTGGCAACATGTTCAACAGGTGGGGGGAAGGCTGTTTTGTCATATAAGTTTGGGACAAAAAGGATTATTTGAGCGAGATGTGTTATCAGTGGTAGCAATGGACATGCCATTGTCACCATCATTATTCTCAGACCAGAGGTGAACTTCTTCCTCATCATCTTCTTAAGAGCAAACATGTTTGCCGGATGATCCAGCCTTGTTCTGCTAGGTGTCATTGATGTGAGGAAAGATAAAAATGATCCCATCTTCTCCATCATCGGAAATGAACATTTGAGCCATTAAGGCTTCATTCATGGCAGCAGATTGCAGGTCTTGCATATCATATGCAGTTCCTGGTTTGAATTCTGTGAGAGGATCTTCCATCTCGATATTGTCTGCTTCCATTGCCATGTGAGCCATTGGCTTTTTCTTGAAGGTTTTTCCTTCCCTTTTGCTGGTGTAGTTTTGGATTTCTTGGTAGGAGGTAAATGTGCTGGACCCAAAGATGTCTTCATTTTGTACCAGCAGTTATCTGAAGTATGATTGTGCATATGACAGTGTGTGCATCTCTCTGCATTGAGAGGTGCTTTCTTCACCATAGAAATCCGATTTACAGAAGATGATTCTGCAACATGAGCACAAGAAGAAAAGGAAGAGTGTTGGGAGGAAGGGGAAACTTTTGAGTGTTCATATTCTGCCATGATTTTAGTGGTTATTTTGTCCACTGTGAAGTCAGTAGAAGATGTGGTGTGAGAAATGATGGTCATAAGGGATGGCATAGAGCATGTCATCTTGTGTACAAGTAACATTGTCTTTACTTCTTCAGATAAGAATAATCCTGCATCTGAAAGACAACCATAGATTTGTTGCAGTTTGTGCAAGTGAGAAGTAGAATCAAATCTTGATTTGTTTGGCATCTGATAATCCAGAGCCTCACAGAAAATGGAAAACATGCCAGTTGGTCCAGTTGGTGCAAAAGCTGCCTTGAGATCATCCCAGGCAGTCTTGGACAGAGCTGTGTTGCCAGCTGCATATGCCTGGGGGAGATGGTTTTGAAGATTGTTTGCAACCTTGAGACCAATGGTACCAAGAGCTTGTTGATCCTGTTTCTTCCACAGCACAAGAGCTGCAGCATCTGAGGGAGCGATGGTTGATCTGTCAACTACATTCCAGG